>UELW01000079.1:650449-725071 GCA_900490495.1 Danionella dracula
GAATTTGTATTTCTTAATATTTAACTTCTGAAATGTAAAACCACTGTTTAATCACTGCATAATCATGTATAGTAATATTTTCAAACTTCAGATTTTTTTTTACAGATATTCAGATTGTAAAAATACAGCTTGAAGTTTTCAAGAAGATAAATTTCAAAACATCGAATTCAATATTCTAAAATTCAAACCGCAAAATTCAGGTTGTGAAATTCAGATCTAAAAGAAAGGAGGTCAGGGTCATCAGCAGGGAAGAGTAGAAAAACACAGAGCAGTCGATGAGGCATTTTCGCGAATCTGCAAATTTTTCTAGAAAAGTGTGCGGCTCAGCCGTGTAGCTATGAATCGACCTCATTACTAGCACGATTAGCAAGCTGCTAACATTTTACTAGCATGATCAGCAAATCACTAAAATGGTCCTGGAGATTCATCGACTGTTCTGTGTTTCTGTGATCGTCTAATCTTCCCTGGTGATGTTCTTCATGGCATATGCTATTCAGGTTTATTACATTACAATTGTCAATAAACTCAGACTAAAATTCAGATTTTAATCTCTAGCTTTCATAATAGACAGAGAAAACTTTCCAAGCCTGTGTTGACAAAAATGTTTTTTTTTAACTTTTTTATTCACTATCTTAACACTTTCACAAATATATTGCTCGGGTACTTTCAATCTGTAAATAAATTCAGTTTCACAAGGAAAACCACTTTGCAACAGCTTTTCACTTTTTTGTCAACAATTATGTTTTTAGTGTAACATATACAACATGAAGACGTAAAGGTTACTATTTAAGAACTTGCCATGTTTGTATGGCTTCTGATTTTTAGGACAATTCTCTTGACTACACAGGCCACAATTTTGAGGGTGGGAAAATTCAATATAATTTTTATCAAATAATAATAGATATTGAAATTAATTTTAAATACTAAAATTTGTTAATGTCTATGAATTTTGCCAACCCCCAAAATGAAGCCAAAATGAGTCTCTTTGCAGGTCTATCAATGTTAACATTATCTGTAAAATACTTAAATGAATTAAATAAAGAAAAATAGTATGTTCATAGATCGTATAACTTTATGTTAATGGATAGGTAGGCTGTATTTTTATATGGATGAATTAGGCTATGAAACCCTGCACATCTAACCTCAACTCGATGTAACTCCTCCCTGTTCTACTCCATTCTTCCTCTCACTCTCATCCAATCCCTGCCAAGCCCTTAGCTATACTTGCTCTAATAAAATACTGAGTGACTCTCTTAGATAGTGTGGAGGCACATTGACAGAAAACCTGTGAACCCCCAAAAATATCCATAAAGGACTATTTTACCCTGTTTACCATGGCTATTAACTGGAGTTTCTTGCTGCTGATTATTTTGCAGTTTCTTCTCATCTCTGCTCAGGTATTATACAATTTTATCTTGAATTGGATCATTGTTATTGCAGCCAAAAAACAGTTTTTTAGCCAAACGAAAACATATACATCTGTGCTTTATTTTACAGTTTTTCACAATTGCTATGACAGTTTTTTCAATACATTTAACAACGTTCCTAAACTCTTAATATGATTAGCACAACATCAGTCTAGGTAGGCTCTACAATTAACACATTTTTTGTTGCTTTGATACAAAATGCATTCAGTTAACACAAATTTCAAATGCTTGAACTTTTTTTACACTCAAGCTCAACCAACACCAAAACTATGTCTTTTTAAAACCACGTTTCTTCTCAACGTGTTCTGATTGACTAAATGCTGCTGTCGGAAGAAAACATATGTTAGTGTTTTGAAAACTGTATTATTGTATTTTGAAAATGAGTTTTGAGAATGAAATTAACTGTTTTGCCAATTGTGTGTTTTAACTGAGTCGATGCATTAAGGGTTAAGCAAACTTGTTAAATGTATTAAAAAAACTGTCTTAGCAATTGTGAAAAACTGTAAACTAATTTTGTAATCCAGGGGAACAAATTCACTGTTATCGATCTTATGTTTCTTATGTCTATGGATGGCAAAGCTTATTTATAATGAAGGTGAGAATTTTATTGCATGTTTTTCAGCTAAAAATATTGGACACCTGGAAGTTATTTTCAGTCATTTGATCCAGGTGTGCACATCTGTTGTCAAATAAACATTACCAGAGTGAATCTTTACGCAGAGTGGTTACACCATGACTTTTTTCTTTTAGGTAATGTTGGCACTTCTTTGTGCACTGGACTACTTTATGAAATGATTGTTCTTTCTTTCTTTTTTTAGAGGGGACCCCCTGGGTCTCCTGGACTGCCAGGGTTTCCTGGCATTGATGGCATAGATGTAAGTCAACATTAAATTTATGTTGAAAGCCTGCTTAATTGAATAATGCTTTATTATTTGTGAGAAATCAGGGGGAAAGAGGACCTGGCCCTGGCGAAGTTGGCCCTCCTGTAGGTTTCTTTATGTCTATCTTCATTTTCCACAATGCATTGATCTGCTTAACTAATTACATTGATGTGACTCTTAACAGGGTATTAAGGGAGAAAATGGCAAGAATGGGTTAAATGGTCTTCCAGGACAACCAGGAGCAGATGTGAGTCTTGTTATTTTAGTAGATTAAGGTAGGGACTCATGAGTTAACCTTAAAGGGATCTGATAAAGAGAGAGAGAGAGAGCAAAAAACCTAGTGGGGAAAAACGGTTCGCTCTGAGAGAGCAGGAAGCTGAGAGGACCCTTTATTGGCTTCTTTAAGGAGACAGAAGCCTTTTTGTACACGAGAAGTCGCTGGAGTTAAAGTGTGCAGGACTGCATTAAAGCAAACTACAGGGCAGCTTACCATTTGTGACTTGTGCCTGCTAAAAGCTTGAACTGGGGCTTGAACAGTGATCAGCTGTCTAGTCTGACCTTGAACATTAAGCAGAGCCAAAAATAGTTGTGTTGCTTGGATATTCTTTTATTTTGCAACTTTTCTTTCAAGTAAAGTAATCTTATATTTGTACTTGGTTATCTGAGAAGCTACCTGTCGTTCACTGTCTGTTATTTTACTTTGGCAGTCAGATCGCCGTGCTTGCCCGGAAGTCTACCATGAAATGCTTTTTTCAACTGGCCTTAAACTTTCCATGGAAATAGTAATAATACCTGTACCCTGCCTTTCAAGCTGCTAATGGTGACCACTTCTGGAGGAGATGAAGGGGATTCAGCCAAGCTATGACAGAATGACATGGCTTAAAAATGTTCTGTTTTATGGCAGATACTTATTGTTGCTGGTAGTGACATCTGGTCTGCAACATATGATTTTATATTAAACTCTTTAATTTACAGACTTTGATCTGCTGCAATAATTGTGGTACTGATCTCTTGACATCTGTGAGCTGATCGATCTAAAAAAACACACAGAAAGTTGAAGAACTTAAATTGTTTTGTTTTAGCTAACATTTTTAATACAAAGTCATTAAGTTGATGGAGTCGTTTCAATGCGGCGTTCCTCTTTAAAAAGTAGTTTGCTACGCCCTGAAAGATGATTTGAAAAATGATGCAAGGTTTATACCTTGAAACCTTGTGAAGGCATGATCAGTAAAAAGTTTAAAAAGATATTCTGGTCTGTCTATTATTATCTAATAGTACATTCTGACAAATTTAGCTTGCTTACTTGGTCAAGCATAACCACGTCTCCTTTCTCTTTTTGGGTATCTGGAAAAGAAAGTAACCATTGTGTTCCCTTTTGCTCTTTTTTTAAATATTTTTATAATTTTTTTATTGCTAGAAAACATATACAATGATACATACACTGAATCGAAACGAGGACATATTACATTTTGTACATGTACAAACAATTAAAGATTAAAGAACCAAAAATATAAATAATAACATAAAAAAATAAAAAGGCATCTGGGGCATTTTGCAATACATGTTGTACACAGATCAAAAAGTTAAGAGGCGTGGAAAACAGAGTAATAGTTGCATATAGAGAAAGTTTTGATAGCTTTTTTGTTCTTAGTTAGTTTAATTACTGCTATATATTGAAGAAGCTCTCTGAGAAAGATAGAAAAGAGAGGCTTTGAGTAAGAGAATTTAGATTTGTGTATGTGAAATTTTGCAAGTATAATGAGAGGGTTGATTACATAAAACATTTTACTTTGGAAGCGTCACGGTGGCGCAGTGGGTAGCACGGTCGTCTCACAGCAAGAAGGTCGCTGGTTTTAGGCTCGGCTGGGTCGGTTGGCATTTCTGTGTGGAGTTTGCATGTTCTCCTCGTGATCACGTGGGTTTTCTCCGGGTGCTCCGGTTTCCCCACAAGAACAAAGACATGCGATATAAGTGAATTGAGTAAGAACAATTGCCCATAGTGTTAAAGTGTGAATGTTTCCCAGCGATGGGTTGTGGCCTGAACGGCATCCGTTGCATAAAACATGTGCCAGAAGAGTTGGTGGTTCATTCCGCTGTGGCGACCCCGAAAGGGAAGAAAGCCGACATGAAGATGGATAGATGGAAATGGATATTGTTTTGAAAAAAACTTTTAAGATAAAGTTCTCTTAAAAAAATACATACCTCATTTATTTAAAAAAAAAATCTGTCTTTTTTTCTAATTTCAGCTTTAAGGAAAAGTTGTTATATCTGTTAGTTAGATCTTTGCTAAAAGAAGTACATTTGCATTTGCCACTAAATCCACATTCTAGTTTAGAGGAAACCTGCAGAAGAAATTATGAGCTCTTAAACATTACTTTCTGTAAAGGTTTCCCTGTTTATGTTTGTCTGATCAATTGTAACTTTAAAACATTATATTACAGTGTACTGGTTCTTTAGAGTTTAATATCCTGCTCTTTCTTAGGGGTTGACTGGGCCTGGTGGGGATCCTGGCCCTGGGGGCCCTCGTGGCCAGAAGGTAAGAGATGAATCTAAGGTGGTTTCTCTTTTACAGTGGGCGTTATGTTCTAATGTAGTGTTTACACCAAAGGGGGAAACAAGCCAAAAAAAACACTTGGTTCGCCACTGGATCGATTCTTACTTCTTACTGTAGAGAAGTAAGAACACAAGCTACATGGTTCCAGTCTCATGGAACAATGGCAGACATGGATTATGTTCATAAAGCATCTCAATCTTTTTTATAACTTACCGTATAGTTTCACCTCTTTAAGCATATTATTCCAAGATTTGTTTATATTCCTGTGGCATAGAACTTCTGGTGTCTACAAACAGCTAATGGTTTAAAGAACTAATCTACATCCTGTTTCTTCCTAGACATGCTTGATATATTTTATGTCACTTAAAAAAACATGTTATACTCAATATCGTTTAATAAAAAAAGAACCTTTAATACTCAACTTTTGGGGGTCCATGAGAAGCTACCAGGAGATTTGAGTAATGTCCAGCGGAAATCTTTCAACTTGAGCAAGCAGTCTGTAGTATCACATCATTAATGCTGCACCACTTCATATCTATCCTTTGCAGTGGAGAGAGCAATATAAACATCCTTTCTTCATGGCCCTATCCCAATCGTGGTTTTGAATTGTGTGTGTCTACAAAGTGTAAGAGTACGTAGGGCATCCCACCTGTCATTTTTAGGCTCTGCTTTCTACTCATTAGCACCCTCTATGTGCCTTTTATGCAGTCTTCGGCAAAGTCCCCATCGATGCAGGCTTCATGCGCCCTTACAACCCAGAATTTTTTTGCAAAAGACGATTGTTTATAAGAGTTAGAGCTCACTCAGATTCGACATATGACGGGAACAAAGCCCTGAAGTGACTAAACATTTATCAGAGAAATAACCTACTGATATTGTTAACTATTCAAACAGTCATGTTGACTACATGTGATCATACAATCCTTAAAAGATCATGTACCAAAACAGAAATGCTGATCAGCATTTATCCCAATTCTTTTAAGATTTATAGATCTAATTCTCCGTGCATTAACAACGAATAAACAACAACAACAATCTCTTTTGCTGCCTTAAAAGCCTTTTTGCAGAAACTGTGGTGAATTCAAAGCAGGTAATGTCTTAATTGAAGCTGAATCGGAGCTAAATGACCCAAAATAAGACCTCAGAGCACCCTTTAGGACTTGACTCAAGGGCCGCTACGACTGGCTTTCCTGATGAGTATGGACTCGAGCGAAGTCCCAAGTCCAGAAAGTTCCATTTGGGACAGGGCCATTGTACGGTTGTTTGAAGAGAAAAGTTGCAGACATACATTACAACACTTTAAAACAACAAAGCTTGAGATCCAATATTCATGGCAATTTGGCAAGCTGGATGCTTTCTGTATTGTACAGGAGAGACCACATGGAGGAGACATTGTGGACACAGAACAGGGAGCTCTCGTTCTCTCTCCAGTTGCTTGCAGCAACAAAAAATTGACAAAAAAAAATCTCATTTCAGATGAACAAGGACATCCATTTGAGTTATTTTTGTAAAACAACTAATTCAGTTAATCCGCAAAACAGCATAGCCACTAAATGTGAACCGCAGTATAGTGAGGCACCAATGTAATGTGTTATAACAGGGTTAGCAATGGTTCAAAAGATAATTCATTCTTGTTTGCTTCTTTAAAGTCCCAGTAATGTGATGTTTTTTGTTTACTAGGGTGAACCTGGTAATCCGGGAAAAAGAGGAGCTACTGTAAGTCTAAATAATCAAATTCACAACTGTCTTTTAGTTTAGTTTGAATGATTTTACGGCTTTTTTATGGCTTTATATAGGTGCTGTCCACATGCGGTTATGGGGTGCGTCCACACGTAGCCGGAGGAGCGTTTTCACTGTAACCAAGTTAATTTGAAAATGCCGGCCAGACTGATTTTTTTAAAACGCTTTCCATGTGACAAGATAACCATGCAAATTCTGGTTCAGGTGGAGGTTGAAGAAGTTATAGGAGCTTTTTAACTGGTACAGCAGCATTTGCTCAGAGCTCCATGGGCTTGCACTCCAGCTCTTTGTATTAAAGCACATTCTTAGATGTGCAGGACTACACAAGCACACAACATATTTAATATGTGTTTAATCACAGATCAGATGCGTCAAACGACAAAAATGTGTTATTGCGTACAAACGCAAAAAGTGCCAGTTTTGAAAAAGAACCATTTGAGCCTCAGATGAACGAGAAAGGTTTGAGAGTGAAAGCGTTGTTTGTAAAGACTGGCGAGAGAATTTTCATTTATAAAGATGTTATTTGATCTTTGTGTGAGCTGTATTTCCCAGCCATTAAAAGGAAGAGATTAAGTCTGAAGAGTCTCAGCTTGAAGCTGAAAGAAGCTTCTCATTGGTTGATTTAACTTCAATGGGAGAAAAGTCTGCTGCCCTCTACTGGGTAGACACACATTTTGCAAAATTTCAGAACGTTTTACCCGGTTTCGTGTGGATGCAATTATTTTTGTAAACGGGGTAAGAAAAAAAAAAATAGCCGGGTATATGTGGGCAAAGCCTTAGTTACCTTTATTGATGCATTCCTTTGTGAAAATACAAGCATGGCTGGTGGGGTGTGTTTGGTGGATGTGTGTGACTGGTGGGGTGTGTTTGGTGGATGTATATGACTGGTGGAGTGTGTTTGGTGGATGTGTGTGACTGGTGGAGTGTGTTTGGTGGATGTGAGTGACTGGTGGGGTGTGTTTGGTGGATGTGTGAGACTGGTGGGGTGTGTTGGTGGATGTGTGTGACTGGTGGGGTGTGTTTGGTGGATGTGTATGACTGGTGGAGTGTGTTTGGTGGATGTGTGTGACTGGTGGAGTGTGTTTGGTGGATGTGTGTGACTGGTGGAGTGTGTTTGGTGGATGAGTGTGACTGGTGGGGTGTGTTTGGTGGATGTGAGTGACTGGTGGGGTGTGTTTGGTGGATGTGTGTGACTGGTGGGGTGTGTTTGGTGGTGGGCAGGAATTTGTAGGCTTGTAATGGCAGCCACGTTCTGTCAGACTGCACAGCGCAGCTGAGGGCTAGCAGAGAGTGAATGTGGAGTGAGTGATTGATGCACTGAACATTGTAAAGCATCTTTGAGTGTTTGGAAAAGGGCTAAATAAATTGAAGAGATTGTTATTATTATTAACCAGATGCAATGTTACAAAAC
Organism: Danionella dracula; assembly: GCA_900490495.1. Classification (NCBI taxonomy): domain Eukaryota; kingdom Metazoa; phylum Chordata; class Actinopteri; order Cypriniformes; family Danionidae; genus Danionella; species Danionella dracula. The sequence goes on from UELW01000079.1 coordinate 658,463, forward strand.
ACAGCATGAGCTAGCCATGCTAGAATTTGCACTAAAATGCAAACAAGCAAAAAAAGGAGACTTGATATTTTTTCACAGGGTGTTGGAGAGGATGGTGAAGCTGTGAGTGCACTTCTTTTTTTTACTATTTTGAATTGAAACTTGTTTTTTTGTTGTAGGTTCCTAACTGGGTTGATTTTCTTTCTTAAGGGTGCTGATGGGGAGGACGGATTACCGGGTGAGATGGGAAAAGTTGGACCCCCTGTATGTGATGTCACCCAGCTACTTTATTTAAGACAATAAAATACAAATCAAATCTAAAAACCATTATCTTTGTCTCTGGTTCTGCTGAACAGGGGAGCAGAGGACTAAGGGGTCCTGTTGGTGCTCAAGGACTACCTGGACCTAGAGTCAGTATTAAACTGAGTGGGAAAAATTTTGCATTGATAATTAACTAATTAAGTGACACAATAGTGAGTTTTTTATTTTTAATCATCACAGATTCATCATTACCAGACATGGACCGCCATGTCTGGGCCCTCAAGTTTAATGATAAACTGCTGTGTAGGACCGCTATAATGTTTTGATCGTTTTCCTCATTGAACACTTCACTTAAAAACCCCTGCCCTCAGTGCGGAAGCACCGCATGTAAAAAATACATTTTGGGTGCATCTGAGTGACCACATATGGACTGGCCAGTCATCTGAAGTGGTGTTCTAGTGAATTTGGCAACCATTTTGGCAAATTTTTACCATTGAAAATGTCAACAAAGAAGTTGGGCCTCATTGCAATGTACGTGCTTGTATCAAATGCTTTATTAAAATACCAATTAACTAACTAACTAACTAAGTTAATTAACTTAACAACTTTTATCAAATAAAATAAATGTTTTAACATGGTAAAACCGTAGCACTCCAAAGAATGGAGTAAACCCATAACAGAGCAAATTTAAAAATGTATACACCGACGGTTTAAACCAGAACTGTCTGAAGAAGATTCTTTACATTTGCTGTTCCATCCGAGTGACAATTACAACTGCTGTGAGGAGGATGTGGACAAAATAAACCTCTGCTCTATGCAATGTAGGTTATGGATCATCACCAAAGTTATGTTGGTCCAGAAAGACACAAAAACTAAGAATCAGAGGAAGAATGAACACTCTATTTTGTACTTTGGGAGTCAAATTGGCATTTTATGATTTGATGTCAACTTGAATCTGCAGTGTTGTATTACCAGTAGTTGACAGTTTGATGCCAATTTCACAACCACCTGCATCCATTGAAACGTTGTAAACTTGCTTGAAGGTGAACCCAACTTGTACACTGGTTGTCAAAGAACTGATATAAACTTTATGTCTACAGGGTCCTCCTGGAGTCTGGGATGGTAAAGAGCTGGTACTTTTTCTCTTCTTAAAAAAATATACCACCTTGTAACGTAATGGATACTTTCGTAACCCCCGTTTCCCGAATAGGGAACGGAGACTTATGTTGGTGACGACTATGGGAAGCTCCGTTAAGAGCGCTCTACTCTCTCCATACCTTTTCAAAATGCCAATCAGCGAACGTGCTGATAGTCACATGATCACTCCTAGCGGAGCTTCCCATAGACATAAGTCGCAGTGACCTACAAAAATTTTCGTTTAACTACAAGAATCAGTGTTATGCAGACATGTTTGATATTGTATTCTTGTTATTTATAAGCAGCAAAATGCATTTTTTTATCTTAACATTGTTTAAAAATTCATTCCATTATTTTAGACATATGACCTCTGTAATTCAGTCTTAAAAATAGAGTGAATCTTACTTTGGAAACACATTTTCAGTCACTGTTTTATTCACAGTGTCCAACATCTTGCACATCTGGCCTGGCTGGTTACAGTGGTCTTCCAGGCATGAAGGTAATTATTAATCGATACCTATCAAATGATGCACATCTTCATCCAGGACCAAGATACTTTTTCCATGTTTAGGGCCACAAAGGTATGAAAGGGGAACTGGGTGAACCAGGAAGACAGGGGCATAAGGTACTTTGTCAACTTTTCCTTACACACCTTTGTCATTTTACAATATAGCACTGTATGTTTATGTAAAAAACGAGTTTCCCTAACAGGGTGAAGAGGGAGACCATGGAGCAAATGGAGAGCAAGGAACACAAGGATTACCGGTAATTCTTATCTATTTAACAGCTTTTATTTCAGCATTGCTTGGACAAATAATATGTTGTTTTGAAAAAAGCCAGGTGTGGGTGTTGTTTTATCTTAATCCTAGAGGAGATTTGAATATAACAACATAACTAATTTTCATAAATCAATTAGGTCACGCTTACTTTCACAGAAACTTTGTGGATGATATATATATATAATGATATCTCTCTCTATCTATATGATATATATATATATGTATATATATAGAGTATCTATAATAAGATATATATACGTATATAGATATATACTCTCTCTTCTCTCTCGATCTATAGGCATCTCTATCTATATGTATATAAGTATGTACTATACTATATCTATAGAGCCACCATACAGGACTCATGTCCCGTCGTCACCTTACGTAGAAGCAGTGAAATGTCTCTGTGCCTCCTACATTTGCATGAATTACCTAAGCCATACCCACTTTTTCATTAAAACTTTCAAAAAAAGACAAATATCTTAAAAGCAAAGCGACATGAAGGTGCCGGTGTTGTTTTATCGTAACCTGAAGTGTAATGTAAAAAGATACCTTATTTGCATAACTTAATTAGACCACGTCCACTTTCACTGGAACTTCGAAGTCAAATATCTCGAAAACGAAGTGTTGTCAAAAGTCCCAGTACTTTGGTACCAAGTAGATACTAAAAATGTAACGTTACCAGGATTTATTAAGTACTGGTAGTACATTTTCATATACATTTACAGTTATGCATTGGCAGACGCTTTTGTCAAAAGCAACTTACATTAGGGGAGAGACAATATGAGATCTGTTACACCGTCAAAGTCTATCTCAGCTTCTCATAATAGAAATTCTATCAAGTACCGAGGACCTGGTCAAGCCGGTTCTTGTCGAGCTATCTGTAAGGTGCACAGTTCACCTTGTATTTTATTTTGATATCAGGTCAATTGTATAGCTTGAAATAGCGACTAATTCACTTCAAATCAGAAAGATGTTAAAAAAAAACAATGGATGGTGTTTATTAATTAATTAATTAATTAATTCTGTGTTATTAATTTGCAATTACAGGGTCGGCAAGGACTCAGAGGAATTACTGGGATGATCGGTTCTAAAGGTGACAGAGTGAGTATCACTCAATTTTCCTCTGCAACCATTAAATGATGTAAATAAGCAAACTTAAACAATCAAAGGTGTGTATACGGGTAGCACGGTCATCTCACAGCAAGAAGGTTGCTGGTTCGAGCCTCGGCTGGGTTGGTTGTCATTTCTGTGTGGAAACTGCATGTTCTCCTCGTGATCACGTGGGTTTTCTCCGGGTGCTCCGGTTTCCCCACAAGTCCAAAGACATGTGAAATAAGTCAGTTGAGAAAAAACAATTGTCCATAGAATATGAATGTGAATGAGTGTGTGTGAATGTTTCCCAGCAAATGGAAGGGCATCCGCCGCATAAAACATATGCCAGAAGAGTTGGCGGTTCATTCCGTTGTGGCGACCCGAAAGGGAAAAAACCTACAAGACAATGGATGGATGGATGAATTATAGTATCCATTTTTGTTGCCAGATTTGATAACTTAACTGTTGTTATAAGACCGTGTTCTACTTTGTTAATAGACTTTAGTGGGGCAGGTACTCTTTAGTTTTTCACAAGCACTTCACTGCTTACATAGAGCAGTTTGTTATGTTGTCTATTTGTAATCCTGCCCCCCCCAAACACACACACACGCGCGCACACACATACACACATGTTCTAGAGCTCGGTGATATTGATATATTGACTTAAAACGATTACATTACTTTTTATTTAAATTGCATTACAGGTCAATTGCTAATATCCAGAATAATGTGCACTGTAATTTTTTACATATGAATGCTCTGAATGGCATCTTGCAAATAATTCATAAAGGCTTTCACTATTGAAACACTATATTCATAAGGTACCAGGATATTAGTGACTGAAGAATGTTACCAAATGTAGTAAAAGTTGTAACAAATTCACTCAAAAAAAAATATAAAAAGTATCAAATTTAAATCTGCTCCTACAGTACTATTTACCCTAACAAACTAGTCAAGCAACTGTTACAGGTAGATGTAATTAGTTACCACCCACATCTTAAAACAACAAAACAGATAAGTTGGTGTGTCTGTAATCTCTATTTTATCCTCTTTCAGGGACCGCGAGGAAATTCTGGCGATATCGGCCTCCAAGGTATTCAGGGAGCTCCGGTAAGTAAGACTATCAACTGAAACACTAAATATCTTTCTGGTTGCTTGTTGTAGCTGCAGAAAATTGTAACGCTCATTCCATTAAAGCTGTTCACTTGTTCTGAATTTTTCTCCAAAGGGGGACATGGGTCAAAGAGGAAAATTTGGGGAGACTGGACCAAAAGGAGCTCAGGTGCGAATGAAGTTTAACAGTAGATCTGTGATAACTGGAAATGGCTAGAAAAGTGCAGTGTACTATATGCAAGTTTTTAGTTTTTTTAAACACACAAACAAGAGCTAAAATGATAGAAATGGAAACTGAATGAACCTGTGACTAAACATACACAATGAATGTGTAACATTGGTGACATTTGGACTTACTGTCTACATAGATTGATCACTACACTAATCATTTAGATTGATTGAAGTTATTTCAAAAGGTGTTTCCTCTTTTTATGGTTTGCAAATATTTATGAACTCGGTTGTAAGGAGAGCTCCAGAGCACACAAATGATATCTGATGAATACAGTCAGACTTGTAAAAAATGGTCTCTTCAGGGACCTCAAGGCCTGCAAGGAATATTGGGATTAACTGGAGCAAAAGGAGAAACTGTAAGTAGCTCTGTGGATAATGTTAAATAGTTTCAGGGAATTTATTAAAACAAATATTTTGTGGCACACTGCAGGGTCTACCCGGAGTGGATGCAAGCGATGGTATTCCAGGACTCCCTGGAGTGAAGGTAATACATAGTTCTTTCAGATCTGTGCTTACAGCCACACCTGGAATGTCTCAATTTGAGAGCAATGATCTGTCATTTCTAGGGCCTTCCGGGGAAACTGGGTTCTCCTGGTGAGGCTGGTGTTCAGGGATTACCAGTGAGTAAATGACAGGACATTTATTATTGAGAAAAAATGGATACAACTGTACATTATGTGCATATTATTACGGAATGAAATCTCTGTGCAATGCTATGTGTGACATTAGTTCCATTATAATTATGCAACATTTTTGGCTGTCTGCCAAGTGTTGGCCAGATTTAAATAAAATATTCATTCGAGAAAAAGGCAACTTTTCCCATTTCTTCTTTTCTTTTACAGGGTTTACCTGGCATTCCAGGAGCCAATGGGCACATGGGTCCGAATGTAGGTCTTTTAACTTCTTCTAAGATATGTAAATCAGCATTCAAGACATTTACAGTTACTATTGTTATTTGCGAAAATTTTTGTAGCAGAAATTAAAGAATACTTATGGAAACAGATTGGATTAAAAAACAAATAATTTGTTCATATTCGCTAATATGGCCCCTGTGCTCAACCCTGTCCAGTCCTACCTGCACATTCATGAATTATTTAGCTATAAATCATGTTCATGTCTCTGATCAAATCCAGTGTGAAAGACCATTTTACTCAGATAGGTGGCAACGTTTGACTTCTCTATAATAGAGTTGATTTTATAATAAAGTACAGTAAAAAAAAGTTAATTAAAGTTAACAAAATCAGATACATACACAAGTTTAAACAGTTTGCATTTAATTTCACGAGTGTACACTCAAGAAATTAGCCATAATATGCAAGCATACTTGGTGGGGTCTAGCGTACTTCCTTGTCTAGGAGACCCCCCTCCAACCATGGAGTTGTGAAGGAGAGGTGGAGGAGTTTGAGGGAATACAGTAAGCATACTGCTTTAATAGGGAGGATAACGGGCTAAATTTAGGCCCTGTTCACACATACATGATTCTTTTTTAAAACGTTTTTTTTTTCTTATCCATTTACAAAACAATCTCATCCACACGAGCACGGGTAGAAAAAAAACTGCACATGAAACGGGGTAAAACGATCTGAAACGTTGCAGAGAGCAGCAGACTCTTCACTCATTGAGGTTAAGGCAGCCAATCAGGAGCTTCTTTCAGCACTTCCTTTTAAGGGCTGAGAAATGTAGCTTAAACAAAGATATGAATAACGTCTTTTATTAATGACAATGATCTCGCCTGTCTTTACCAACAACTGTTTCACTCTCATAACTTCCTCAATCGGTTCTTTTTCAAAACTGGCGGTTTTTGTGTTTGTACGAGGTGAGCGCATCTGTAGCAGCAACACTCACGTGGTTGTGGTTTGACGCATATGTTCTGTGATTAAACACGTTATTAAAAATGCTGTGTGCTTGTGTAGTCGCTTGTACCATACCAACTTTATTTATAAAACACTTTAAAAAGATAACTACAGCTGACACCAAAGTGCTGCGCATCTATAAATACTAAAAACATAAAAAGATATAAAAACATTCAACACATTAATACAGTTTAAAAACACATAGAATTTGTAAAAGAGGCTAAGTCCTGCTAGGATTAAAAGCCACAGAATAAAAGTGGGTTTTAAGGCGGGTTTTAAAAGTGTGCAGTGAGGGGGCAGCTCTGACGCTCAGAGGGAGATTGTTCCACAGCTGAGGAGCAGCGACAGAGAAGGTCCTGTCCCCCCTGAGCTTCCTCCTGGACGTCGGTACCTGCAGGAGGAGCAGCGACAGAGAAGGTCCTGTCCCCCCTGAGCTTCCTCCTGGACCTCGGTACCTGCAGGAGGAGCAGCGACAGAGAAGGTCCTGTCCCCCCTGAGCTTCCTCCTGGACCTCGGTACCTGCAGGAGGAGCAGCGACAGAGAAGGTCCTGCCCCCCCTGAGCTTCCTCCTGGACCTCAGTACCTGCAGGAGTAGCAGCGACAGAGAAGGTCCTGTCCCCCCTGAGCTTCCTCCTGGACCTCGGTACCTGCAGAAGCAGCAGCGACAGAGAAGGTCCTGTCCCCCCTGAGCTTCCTCCTGGACCTCAGTACCTACAGGAGGAGCAGTGACAGAGAAGGCCCTGTCCCCCCTGAGCTGCCAGTGGAGGGATGCGTGGACTGGGATGATGTACTCTCTTTTACGGGTACAGTTAAAAGTAGAGCAGCAGTGTTCTGAACCAGCTGCAGACGAGAGAGCATAGACCGACTCACTCCAGAGTAAAGTCCATTACAGTAGTCCAGACGGGACGAGATGAACGCGTGTATCAGAGTTTCTAAATGCTGCCTGGAAAGAAACTTGTGTCGTGTACATCTCAGAAGATCTGCTTTAACACAGAGAGCCAAACCCTTGCTCTGTCTCCATTAACCATATTGAGTGCTGAGCAAATGCTGCTGCATCAGTTAAAGAGCTCATATATAAGAATTTGCTCGGTTATCGTATCCACACGGAACCGAATCAGTAGCAAAGATCACTTTGGCCACTGTTTTCAAATGAACTCGGTTACAGTGAAAACACAGCTCTGGTTACGTGTGGACGCACCGTGTTACAGCGTTTAAAAAATATAAAATAACTGTGTATGTGTGGACAGGGTCTTAGTGTACTGCCCCTTCTAATTAAACTAGCCTAACGGCATCACTTCGGGATTTGAAGAAATACAAATAAAGTTATTCCAAAATTCCTAAAAGCTGCTTTACTTTGTTTTGACGTGAATATAGGCAGTTGATTTGCTTTCTCTCTGCTGCAGGGTGGCACTGGAGATCAAGGAGTTGCGGGTCAGATTGGAAACAATGGAAAAAGTGTGAGTTTGATTTATACACATGATCAGAACAGCCTCCTGCATGAGATCAAAATCCTCTGACCCTTCATTGTGTTGTTTTTGTTTCAGGGTGAGCAAGGGGAACAGGGAGAGGTGGGACCAGTTGGCTCCAGAGGTGGGCCTGTGAGTATAGTTCTAAAGGAAAAACTTAAGTATTCGTTTGTGGAGAACTTTTGTAATATTCTGTTCATTTTTCAACAGGGTGAGAGAGGAGTCAGAGGTCCTGATGGGCCCGCAGGGTTGCCAGGAGGCAGAGTAAGTAATTATTTCAAATGCACTACAAAAGAGACTTTAGTATGAATTTGGTACAGTGAGAAAGTTAAATGTAGAGAGAGCACACTTAAAAACTGAGCGTGTCAAGAGTAGTTTAATAACTTCAATCTACACAACTTTATTTACAACTTAAAATTACTTGAACATAACAAATCCATGTGAGGAAAGAGTCGAATTACTACTTACTTATAGGGCTGAAACAGTTAATCAAATTTATCAATTGAATTGATTCCAAAATTGATCGATTAATATGATTGAAAACCAAATCTTAGTTTAATAATAATAAACATTAAAAGTATCCCTCCTGGTAATGTACTTCCAGTTCACCAATCACAAGGCAGGGCAAGTTTTTTTGTATAGCACATTTCGTGCACAGGGTAATTCAAAGTGCTTAACATTGGAAACAAAGAATAAAAAGAAAGTACATTTAATAAAGTCATATAAAATCAAAGTGATTAAAAACTGAAAATTTTAAAACATCGATTAAAACATAGATTAAGATGGTGAAGTGCAGAGGTAAAATAGTTGTTGGACGTTGGTGCTCAGTCAACAAAAGCACAACTAAACAGGAGAGTCTTTAGCCTGGATTTAAACGTGACTAAAGTGTTGGCACCCTTGATCTCCTCTGGAAGCTGGTTCATCTGTGGGCCGCATGGGAACTAAAAGAGTATTTTCTCTGTTTGGAATTTACCCGGGGTAGATCTAATTTATTTTATCTGAGGATCTCAGTTCCCTGTTTGGTATGTGTTCACTGATCGTGTCTGTTAGGTATTTAGGTGCTAAATTATGTTTAAACTTATATACGAGCAGCAGGACTTTAAAATATATTCTGAAGGAGGCCGGCAGACAGTGCAGAGACTGAAGAACTGGAGAAATGTGTTCTGACTTTTTAGTTTTGGTTAGAATTCGAGCCACTGCATTCTGAACGAGCACAAGCCGTAAAAAAAAACATTTTTTGTGTTTAAAAAGCGATTGAGACAGAGTGAGGATAAAATAAAAGACTGGAGTGTCAGAATTTTTTCCCAAGTGTGGTATTGTCTCAAGTTTATACATTGTAAGACTATTCAGTGCATAAACTGAAGGCAAGATCTCATTTGCTCAATATACATGTTGAACTGCCTGAGCTGAGAGTAGGGAATTTAGATAACCTTTATTTCTTGAGTATTATTCTTTCATGATCTGTAAAGTGTTAAAAGCCTGACATTACAGTCTATCGTAAACAATCCTTTAGCGTTTTACATGTGCACAGCATTTTTTTTTAATTCCTTGATTGTGTTGTACAATATAGTGTGATCCTGCTTAAAGTATCTGTTAAAACATTTACATTTAAGTTAAATATGGGAGATGGAGGCTTCCTTAGAGGAGACATTAAATATAATATATTTTTTTAGTGTACAGAACTGAAATCCTGTCACTTTTTAAAATACCCCAGTATGTGTTAACCTTCCCTTTGTATTTGCTATTGCATTTTCATTCTCCTGAAATCTCGGATGAGTTTTTTTTTAATACTTTTTGAGAAATATGTACTGTGCATAATAACCATATTTATCTTATTAAACTATATAATTTCTGGTGTATTCAGAACATCAGTCTGTAAGGTTTGAACAGGAACCTGCAATACATTGCTCATTGAATTCTATACACTTTTTACTTGCCTGTATAAGTCATCTTTGTAAAACATTAGGAAATGCAAAAATATAATTAGCTTATCCGATTTATTTAGCTTATCCAATTATAGTGATGAATTAATTTGGTATTAAAATAATAGATAACTGCATGAACTCAAATGAGAAGATAAAAATTCCTTGGAAAAGAAAACACAATATAAACTAAAACACTTAAATGCATATTAACCAGGATGAAAAATAAAAGACAGGAACTTTGCCAGGATGAATATAAAAGAGTACATCTAAAACACAGGAAACTAGACTAAATCTTTATTAGTGAAGTATACAAGGCAGAGGCTAACCAACAGGAGTGTGGTCTATCTGAAGCCATAATGGACCCAAATAAAGACCCAAATAGGGAACGAAGACTTATGTCAGGGCCGACTATAAGATGCTAGGGGCGCTCAACTCTCCACACTCTTTTCAAAATGCCAATCATTGTCCACGCTGATGGTCACGTAATCATGCCATCGCTTACAAAGTGGATGCAAGCTTGATGCTCTTCCTGTTGTGAAGCTGGAGCCGCACTCACCCCTTAGGCAACCAGACTTGCTCACGACCTTACAGTTGTGGCTGTGGGACATAAGTCTCCGTTCCCTATTCGGGGAACTGGGGATTATGAAAGTAACCACTACGTTCCCCATCAGTCGGTCACTACGACTTATGTCAGGTCCCGACTATGGGAATACTCTACAAAACTCCACAACCCAGGTCCTTCCGCATTGGCCGATGGCCAGGCAAGCCAGGTACATCAATAGTCCGGCACCCTTATGGACATGGGGTGAGAGTTCCTAAGGTCTGAGATCCACAACATCATAAATGTGTGGACTACTAAATCCACTAATACAGAGTTTTCCATTGGGAGAGGACTAACAGGGATTAGCTACGCTCTTGAAACACATTTGTATGAATAATTGTATGGACCAAAGCTAGTTTGTGGTGTAGGGGATCTCTGCAAAGCTGTTGTGTTCAGGTAAGATTTTAGTTTTCTGTGCTTAGCTGTTGTGGCCATCTATAATCAGACTTAAAAAGCCAGATCAGGTTTTTATAATGGTTCTTCCTTAGTAGATACTTACAATATTATGTATAAATGAAGGTAACTGTGGAAGTTCATTAAAGCCAAAAACTTTCGAGGTACTTTTGTGGTTATGTTTACACAGTAAAGACATGACATCTTTGGTGCATGCGTATTATACTGCAGCCAAATTGTGTTCTCACACACAACTTAAAGTGGCATGTTTTTTGTAAGTTGAACAAGCACACAAGCTCTTTAATTGAGCCTCAAGACTTTGAGTCAGAACATATGTTAAATAATTACTGCTCTTTGCCATCGCCAAGAATGAGGAAAGTTTGTAGTCCTACATTGTATTGCCACGTGTGTACAAAACCATCTGAACTGAAATGCATAGGACATCCACACCTTGTGCAGGAAAGTGTAAAAACACTTATTTAAATGCCGTTTCTGAAATGGAACCACCAGACTGTACTTTAAGCACATTACTTTAAGAGGCAGAATATACAGAAATTTACAAGTGTTTAACTAGTCTAGGATGACATCTTTTTTTAATACTTTCTGGCAATTTCTATATGTGTACAATGCTTAACAATGTCTCTGCATTTTGTTGTCTCTGTGTAGTGTTTATGCATATAGTGTGCCTACAAAGCCCAGGAAGTAACATTGTATTAAACAACAAATTAAAAGCATGTCCATCTTATGAGCATTCATGTTATTTGTACTGAATACTATCACAAGGAGCTTAAAAGAGCTCTTAACTGTGTTTTTTTATTTTAGTCTAGTAATGGGCATTTAGTTGGAGCATGAATGGCCGGTTGTCATCGAGGGCTAGTTGGGGTACTTCCAAGGGATATTCATTGGGTGAATGGGCCCTCTGTCTTTCTAAAATTCACCCGTGCATCAGGATTAGCATTCTCCACATCCACCTCTCCCTCAGTTTTCTCTAAAGCAGATGTGGTTGTGGTTATGGGTACAGGCTATGCAGTGTTCTTTTTTTTTACCTGCTTCTGTGTGTTCTACAGGGTGCAAAAGGAGATCCTGGTTTGCCTGGTCTTCCAGGGCCTGCTGGCTTCTTTGGGCAAAAAGGAGACAGGGTAGGTTGTCAGAAGAACAACTGGTCCTTTTCCTAAAACTGCTTCTGTGTGATATAGAACCATTATTAGCCATTTTAAGGTTCAAATTACCATATCACACAATCCACATTAATCCACAAATTGATTTGTCATTTCTATAGATTTAAACTTGATAAATGATAATGTTAGATTAATTAAGGTTGTGTTTCACACAGTGTCCGGTGTTAGTACAAACCGATAAATGATTTTACCAGTACAAAAAGCTAATTAACATTCTTTCTTTGATGTTTGTGATATTACACGTAGCGAAATTCCTTAAAAAATGTATTAATAATCTAGATGCCAATGAAAAACAGCCCAAATCTCCACAGCAAAAAACATCTGTTGTAAGATATATGTTTTTGAGAATGAATGATGAGCAGATAATGAACAATAAATGGCTAATCACCTATTTATAAGATTCATAGATATCCACGGATATAGAAATCATTCCCTTTCTTTTCATCGTTCCTTTATGCTCTTGGTGTCATGTGTGATCAAAACCCGGAAATCTCTGACTTTCAGTAAAATGCTGCCCAGGACTCCTCTCAATTGGGTTTCTCATTCTGCAGGTCGTGAGGATGATAGGAGAGGGCACAGGAATGTTATTTTCTCTTAGATTTTGACTGCTAGCAATGCGTCCTCTCAATTTTTGAGGAAAGTACAGCAGACTGTACGGTAAGCCATTGCTTAAGACATTGCGCTACAGATGCTTTGGCGTTGAGAGTAGAAATACTATTTTATAACATTTCTTAAAGCAATAAACGTGTAGTGGAAACATATATCTGAATTAAAACCTTTTGGCAAAATTCCTTATTTTTGTAGACATGTAATTATGACATTTTTATCACATCTCAAAATCATGTACTGCTTTTGCTATCAATAGGAAAACATTGAGAGGGTTTTAACCTGCTAATTTCTTTTTGCCAATACAACGTTAAACACAACGCACTACTTAAACAATCAAAGCAGTCATCAGCTCATGTCTCAGTGGAGCAAAAGACTGATGATTGGGGATTATATAATCCAACATCTACTGGGAAAAATGAGGGCTACATACTGTCTCCTTCATGCTACAGTTTACATAAACAAGGAGATAAAAGATATCCTACACAAGCACAAGACAAAACAAATCATTATTCATGTGAGGAAAATTCTGTTAAGAAAGGACAATCAGAGCTGCATAAAAAGGACCTAATGGAACTATTTCACACACTTGAAAGTCTCAAAGTGCAGTGTTTCATAAGTGCTCCGCTTCCGACACAAATATGTTCTCTTTGTTGCTTTGGCTCAATTCATGATTTCAAGGTCTTTTCATAGACAACTTCAATCTGTTGTTGAATCAGCCTGATTTCATCACACCAGATGGGAAGCAGCTGAACAGATCTGGAACAAGAATGATCATAGACAATATACTTTTCTCCATCCGCAATAAGCCAACAAAACACAAAGAGGGAGAATCCAAAAGACCCAAAAGCCATCAAATTAATTGTGGAAACACACCACCAAGGCCTTCGTCAGCCACTCTGCAGACGTCACCACCGAATGTGGATTATCTGACCTTCTCAAGACACGATGAGGATCAACAACTGGATAACATGCAAAGCCACCAGGATGACATCTCAGTGGCCACACAACCATGTGCAGAACGAGGATAACCCCCTGGACAACAACCAGAGTCAACAGAATAACACCGTGGAATAACCCCCCAACTTGGTTTTCCAGCGCAACTTTAAAAAATTTGTCTCCGCAGGAACCAAGCTGTCCCACTCGTTCACAGCAAGCTCTAAAACATCGCCCAAAAAATCCTGAGCATCTCCCCCTCACACAGCAGAAAAAGTTCTGCGGACAAATCACCTGGGGCAAAATCACCCCCAACCCACCCGTACTCCACCAAACCAGCAGTGAGATAAACAGGACGTTCTGCCTCAAGACGGCGACCTTGAGGAATGTTTTCAGAACAGGCAGATGTCCTCAGCCTCTTTAGCTCTTACTTTATCAGTGATACTAATAAGGCCTGCTAGAAATAGAAAAGATAAGCTGGAGAAAAGGCCTGCTAGAAATAAAAAATCATGCAGAGCAAACCTGATCAAAATAAATTGCAAGCCAGAGACCGCAATAGCTGAATCCACAGAAAAGAGGGTGAACAATTATTTTACAGACCCTCTGCCTGCTTCCGGACCATGCAGACCTGTGATGTAAGGTCATTCATGCGACACCAAAGAGGCAACAGGTGCATTGAGGAAACACTTCTCCATGTGGGTCAACCACAGTGTGGAGCGTTTTTGGTGTGGAGTATGGCATTGTGTATCGTCCAGCATTGTGAGTCGGTGGCAGCTCTCAGTTTTTCAGTAAGACCTCGTCCTCTCATCCAAAGGTTTTACATGATAGAGAACTTGTCTTTTTAAACAGACTCTGCCTGGGAGAATCTTAGAAAATTTCTTTTTTTTGTTAAAAACATTTGCCCTCAAAGTGGTGGAAAGCAGCAGTGATGACTGAAGGTCTGAGGAGGCTGTCTAACGGCTCCAGAGAAAAAAGAACTTTACAGTTAAAATATATAGTTACACCGCTGGCTCCATTAGATGCTTTGTGCACATTGCTTGAAGCTTCCTAAAAATTCTGAGTGGAGTGATTTTTTTGTTTTGTTTTTTTGTTTTACTTTTTTGGTCTAAAAATGACAAATGACCTAATTAAGGGTGAGGCTTCCCTTGTAAGATGGCTCCCTTTCAAGTGTTGAGGTTTTCTTCTTGTGATTTCCATTAAAGTAATTCACTTCCATTGTTTCCTGAACTTGAGTTTTACTGTCTTATCTATAGAAACATTTCAATCTTTTTGTCTGCTTTCTCAGGGTTTTGTTGGTCACACTGGCCCTAAAGGCGAGCAAGTAAGTTTTAATATGCCAGCTATATGTTGTTTAAGAATCAACATATGCTAATGCATGTTCGTTCAGGGACAAGCTGGTGAAGAGGGAGCTCCTGGAGACAAAGGCGATGTGGTAAGTAATAGAAGCTCTGAAATATCCATTCTCTCTGAAAGTGTGGATAACAGAATGATGGTGTTTATGACTCATCTATACTTATAAATATTTTTTCTTTTTCCAGGGGGATGAAGGCGAGCCAGGCCAGAAAGGATTAGTGAGTGTGTTTTAAGAACTGCTGAGAACCATAGTGAAGTGCTATAGGGCAACGACTAATTGATCACTTGCAGCGAAAAGAAGAAAAAGAGGAAAAGACTAATGATGATAAAATGTTAGGGAGATGTGAGGAGCGAGGATTGTGTGTTCTGCAGAGAGAGTTGGAGGTAAACATCAACTTCGTAACTTCTCCCACAACTTCCCGGTTCCCTAGACGCTGCTCCCTCGCTGGCTGTAGGCCTAAATATTCTTTACATGGCATGACTCTCAATCGCATATCTCAATCAAAAATATCTTGTGTGTGTCAGTGACTCGTCGACAATCACACGGGTCACACATTCACACTGTTTAATTGCCACTCGTGTGCACAAGCACCGACTTGCTTGTGATTTTGGGTTCTTGTCGGCGAATCTCAAAAACCAGTTGCCAACTAAAAATTATGTAGTCGGAAGTAAGCTTTAGCTTTGGAGGTCACAAAGCTTTGGGCTGCAAAGTTACTTTTTTCTCTCTTGTTTTGCTTTGTTTAAAAAAAAGTAAAGTAACTTTTTTCTTTCTTGTTTTGCTTTGTTTAAAAAAAAACATGGATTGCTATTGAGGGGATTTTCTTTATCCCAAAAGTCATTATGCACCATGATTGGGTGCAAGCATTTACAACAATAACAAACAAGCATTTTTAAACAAACAATTTGACAAGTATGATTTCTGTTAACTCATCTGAAGTGTAATGCCCGGTATATTGTCAAAATTAATTAATCTAAAATTAAATCTATTGTCATTATTTGTTTGTCCAGACAGGAAAAAGAGGAAACCAAGGAAACAAAGGGCCAGAGGGTACACATGGTCTGCCTGGAGCTACAGGTTTAGCTGGAGAGCCTGGCCCAAGAGGCATGCAAGGGGACCAAGGTCTGCCAGGATTGCCTGGAGCTCAGGGGCCTCCAGTAAGCCTCTTTCACCATGTTCCTATAGGCTTTAACGTGAATGTTTTAAAGCCAAAAGAAACATGAGTACATGTGATGTTTGAACAGTGTTTGTTGGGCTCTTCTCCAGGGTCGAGCTCCTACAGACGAAGACATCAAGCAGGTGTGCAGAAGAGTTTTGCAAGGTGTGTATTTGGAACGCGATGTTTAAATGGAAGCTTAAATCATGGTTAAGTTGTGTTTTTAATGGCTTCCTCATAGGACAACTTGCTCAAATGGCAGCTAGTCTGACAAGGCCCGAGACAGGCTCTGCTGGGTTGCCAGGTCCTCCCGGCCCTCCTGGCCCTCCGGGTCCTGCTGGAGAAAATGGCTTTACAGGGCATCCAGGAAACAGAGGACTGCCGGGACTCAAAGGACCTCCGGGACTCCTGGGGAGAAAAGGTCCCAAAGGTATGGGAAAATGCCAAGCTTATCTCTTTAGTTTTGGAAAATAAGAGACATATTTTTTGGGAAGAAAATCAACTGTCTGCGAGGCTTGCAGTGCATGGGAAACAATCAGATAGGAAACAAGACAAAGCAGAAGGATTCCCTTCCCCCTCATGATCCCCAATTTTACAGTCTGACTTTGTGTCAAATTACATTTTGGGGAATAAAACAGATGTAAAATGAAACATAATTTTATTTGCCTTGAATCAGGTGACCAGGGAGACAGGGGGGACAGAGGACCCACAGTAGAAGGACTTAAGGGTACTCCTGGACTTCCAGGGCTTCCAGGTAAGATTAACACTGCAGCCGCCTTCACTACAAGACTGGAACATTCTAAACTAGGACATATCTCAAAACAAAATTACATTTTTACATTTAAACTAAAATGTATAGTTTCGCCAATGTGTTCTTTAGCATTCCACACTCCTGATTAGTTTCTTCACTTGTTTGCAGGTGAGCCGGGTAAACCAGCGTTTGGGAGAAATGGACGAGACGGTTTGAGAGGACCAGTGGGTGCTCCTGGAGCACCAGGCGTACCTGGTCCACCTGGTGCTTCTGGTCTCAATGGATACTGTGATATGTCTCAGTGTGTTCTTCAAGCAGCTCCAGGTCCGGTTGTAGACAAAGAAGCCAATATCAAGGGACCGGACATGATCTGAGAGACCCTTGAACAAGAACATTTTTGCGTCATGCTGAAAATCATTCAGCTTGTGTGCTGGTGCTAGAGACACAGATTTATCCAAAGATGAACTCCAAGGATATTAAACTTCATCGCCCAATTACTAAGCTATGGTACAATGGTCATGAGCTGAATTTTGTTTTACTTTGAGTAGTTTTTTGAGGTCTAATGACAAGGAGTTTTGAAAAAACAAAAACAAAACAAAAAAAACCCATTTGTAACATTGAATAAAATCCCACTAACCAACAGTAAATTAAACCTCCACAGTTTTTTCCTCCCACAAATTGTATTACTAAAAAACTAAAATGAGAGAATCTGTAAAGTAGTTAGCCATCCTGGCTATGTTTGCATTTGACCCTCATCTCAGATCAGATTCATTCAGCAGACTATTATATTTTCTTTTGAACACAGCTTCACTTGCATCTTGTGTCACCATGGATGTTAAATGCTTCAGGAACTGGCGTTGTGTGTAAAAAAACGATGCTCTACCTCAGCCACGCAGTCAATGTCTAAAAGGGAATGATGCACTATTTGGCAACATGGACATAAAAGTGAAGATTGAGGACTACTACTGTAGAACTTGCTGGAGCTGAAGAAAAGAGAAAACATTAATAACTTTATCCAGCTTTGAATCTGCTCTGTGGATTGTCTCGCTAATTTCTGTTTATTGATAATATTATATGTAAGGTAGTTGTGCGATTGCTTGCTAGCACCTTGGCCAACAGATGTCAATCAATCTGTAGTATTCTGTATTCATAGTGCTTTTACAATTTCTTGAAAGCAACTTTATAGTCAAGTGGCCTAAATGAGATTAATATAATATCAAAACCCATATCAGATTGTTTCATGGGGAGAATTAAATTTCAAAATATAGCTCAGTTAAGAACCATAAAGTACTGGTAGCAACAGACCTTGTAACAGGAGATCTCAGTAACAGGAGATCTCTCCTATACTTGACGAGTCTCTTGAGAAATGACAGTCCCAGAGCCTGGCCCTGGATGCTTATGGAGTTATCTTGTTTCTCCAAGAAAATCCTTTGATCTATTGTATCGAAGTCAGTGGCAAGATCTAATAGGAAAAAGTAAAGTGATGTTTCCCTGGTCAGACAGAGTTAACAGATCACTTACATTTGAACAAATGCTGTTTTTTGATTTGGTATGGTCCGAAGATCATTCTTCTGTAGGATGGAAATCAGCAGAGCTATTACAATCGCCTCTTAATATTTATGACAGAAATGGAAGTTAAGAGATTAGCCTTTGGTTGAATAAAAAGTTTTTAATTAAAGGTGTAATGGCTACTTTTTTGAGTGGTTTAAGCACATCTCCTAATGGCATAGAAGAGATTATAAGGCACCATTACTTTGCCCAAAGATGGAATCAAAGGTGGAGGTTATTTTGCGTGCTGCTGCTCTCTGCTGGATAAATATGGCGAGAACAAAGAAATACACACGAGCGCGTTAACTGCGTAGTAATCTTTAAAATTTGGATAAAACCAATAAAACCTCTAAATCTGACTCCATTAAAATGAATAATTCATGGTCATGTTATTTTTTCTCCTTCTCTTGTTATATTAACTTTTACAGTTAGTTCTATTAATTTAGAAGTACATAATGGTTCTTAGAATTTGCCTCTCATCAGTATTTCTCATTTCTCAAGGTTCCGAACAGTGCCGCTTTCCAGAAGTCTTAATTTACTTAAGCTCTGACGATCTGAAGCCAGCTGCAGACGTGTACTTTAACATTGCGCGAGATACTTCAGGTTACAGACGATCCAACATAAGTTATGATAAACAATGATTTCTGGAAAAACTTCAAACAAACGATTATGTCAATTTATTAATCAGGTACATCATAAAGAAATCCACTTCTAGTTAAAATGCAATCATCAAATACATTCAATTCAGTACAGTTTGAAGTACAAATGAATCATAACAAGGATGACTTCCTGACTAAATGTATTCTGATTGACCCAATAATAATGAGAAAACGTAATCATTATTTACATGATCATCGAGAGAGAGGCTGTGCACCACATGACCTGCTGCGGGAGCTCTGATTGCAGAAACTCCTCGAGCTTCGGGACAAGTCCCTTCAAATACCCGAGATATCAATATCAAATTACATCGTTACACTGATTGGTTCTTTGACTCTTTATTTCAAGAAATGCTCTTGTGTATGATTAGTTGTCTGAGAGATGAAGGTGAGGGATCAGACTCTCTGGCGTGGAACAATGACTCATGGGTTTGGTTAATTAAATAAACAGATTCAACACACAGTGAGACCCTCATCACTCGACAACCAAAACCAGTCTCTTGGCTCCATACATTACCATTCAAATTTTTGGTTGAAGCTGTTAGATCACTCTCAGCTCTGTTCCAAAGGACAGCTTGTTTATTTTATTAAAGCCATTCAGACACATCTGGCTCAATGTCTGTGTGATATGCATCTGAAAAGGTGGCCATCCCTGTGTTCAAAGCAAATGTTCAGACCTTCTCAAGCAGATCACGCAAAGGCATAATTCAGTTCCTTACAGACAGCCCCTTTTGATAGCGTGAAAAGCCCACAGGGGATTGAGTTTTGGTTGAGATAATGCCCACACAGGTGGCTGTTTGGCTATGGAGCGGGGGTAAGGAGTCTTGGAAAAGAGCAGGGGTTTCAGGATTGTGTATGGGAGGCGAACACCGAACACCTATTGGAAACCAACAGGTGATGGGGCGGAAGCTTCTTGAGGTATGGCCAACAGATGATCTGTGGTGATTAGCAGCAGCCCTGGAGGAATGGTTGAGGTCAGCAAACAATCCGGCAGGTATGGTGAGACGTGCTGATGTGGCTATCTAGAACTCATTTCTGAAACCTAGACTCGGATGGAGGAGGTCTACAGCAGCCATGAATGAGCCGATGACATCAGCAAGGGACCAAACAGGTACGGGAAGAGGTGCCAATGTGGATGTCTTGAACTTGTCTCTGAAACCCATGCCCAAAGGCCTCAGGAACTTTTTCTGTGGGGTCCTCAGGTGTCTTGGATGGGCTGGAGATGGTGTGGACCACTTTTGGAGCTGGTGTTACTGATTGGAGCTGCTTTGGGGCTACCTCTGGAGCTGGGATGATGTATCCCTTTGCACCTTAAGCATTGTCCTGTGGTCTCATGATGCTGGGAAGACACCTCCCCTGGGGAGTGGCACACCATATTCTCATTCTCAAAGGCATTGCAGAGCTGGAGTGAACTAATGCAAGGGACAGTGTTGGTCAATGTCCTCAGTTATCTGACAATTCGGGGGCGGGGCGAAGACGGTGAGTGACAGAAAGGCATAGCACAGTCATTGCAGCAGCATTCCTCTGTCTAAAGAGCCGTCAGCCATAATGAAAAAAAGTCGCTAGGAACTGCAGAAAAAGTCGCTAGAATTGTCTACAAAAGTTAGAAAGCTAGAAAAGTCTGACAAGCTAAACGGTCTTAAAAGTTGCTAAATTTCGCAACAAAGTCACTAAGCTAGCAACACTTTCTTTCTGTCTGTCATCTTTATTTTGAACTCGGAATCAGAGCACTCGTACTTGCGCATGGTTGTCACTGTTGGGTCACGTGATTACTTGTCGCTGCTCAGAAGAAACACAGAGCGAGGGGTGATGTGCAAGTTAGATCAGACCAGACGAGTCACAAACAATTGGAAGATACTGTTACTGTTCCTTGACCCAGCGGCCACAACATTCGCACCAAATCTGCCACAAAGTGTCATTCATCCAAGGTCGTGGCTTAGCCCTGGACCTAGCTATCCTCCAGGGGGCTCCCAAATCCAGCGCCTCAGAGAAAGAACCCTTCGTTGCAGGCCGGAGGATATGTGGTACACCTGCAACCCATTCTCTTCCAAAAGAATGTGGGAGGAGAGGTGACTCAGAGATGCTGGATGAGTTCTCTGAAAACTCAAACCGTTTCAAACAGAAACTGAAATAACTTAAGTTAGTTTTGAAAGACCATAGACTGTTCTGTTTTAAAACAGTTGATAAGGTTAGAAATACTAAAACAATTAAAGCATTACATTTATCAAACTTTTGTTATTGTTTTGAGGCTGTCTAACCATACCAATATCTGTGTGGTGAGTTTGAGTCAAAGAGGAGAAATCTAGAATACATTAACTATAATTTATATTGTCAGTTTACTGAAAAAATGAGAAAAAATAACAATTGACATTGGCACAGCATGGGCCTGGATACAGCACAACTGAAAGTTCTTCATTGGAGCGGTGATGGAGCTAGAATTTCTTGAAACAACTGAAGAAACGCTTCTTTTCAAAGAAAGAAGAGAAACTGATAAAGCAAGGGGTGGTTTTACCTTTGACGTGGACTACCTGTAGGACATGGGCACCTTCATGCAACATTACGCTGATAAACTTGAAGTAGATGAAAGTAATCAAATGTACCCCCATAGTTTACAGCGCAGAGTGGAACTGAGAGGAGGTTGATGTGGGAATACATAGTTTTAAAGATTAGTGGGAGACAGTATTCATTATTCCATCAAGCAGTTTACACCATCTTCCCTGATATTTCCCAAAACTATGACATTAATGTAAAGTGGCAATGTGAAAAGCCACTATGAAACTAAACTCCAATACTCCGCTCATTTGAGCAGATGTTTCTTCTGAAGTCTGAGGAGCGTATGCAGAAGGATCTGAAACCCCAGTATTAGTTTTTCCGAGACTAAATTTCACAGCAACAAGCTGAGGGTGTTGTGGATTTTGGTCCAACAATACGTTTTCAATGAAAGGACTGTTGCAAAAGAGTGCTTTTGATAGCCAAGTCAGCTTGTTCTATATTGAACAACAAATAGTATCACAGACTTTTCAACCAAATTTAAATGAGAATGTGATTGTCTTGCATCAATTATATATATAAAAAAAACAATACAATAAGGACAAGATTATTTTATTGCCATTTCCTCTTAAAGAAACCACCTTGTATTTTCTAAATAAATTGAGAATTTGAAAGGCATACCATTTTGCACTTTTTTCACACACAAAAAAAGCTAATTTTTTTATTTCATGTTCATACCTTTTTATAAAAGACCATTTGTTTTTATTGCATCTAAAACAATTGTGCAACAATCGCCTAGACAATACTAACTGGATTTGACCTAGTTGGAGGATATTTTAACAAATGTCCCCGTATTAATTGAATAACTCTGACTTCAATTAACCACATGAGAGGGTTGAGTTTACCTACAGGAAATCCAGCAAGTAAATCAAAACATTTAACAAATCTTCTGTTTAACAAATTCCACTCTAAAACTGATAGGAGGCAAAACTACGAAAAAAAAAAAAACAAAACCATTACCAAGACTAGATTCACTTCTAAGTTGAACATGGTAGATACTGAGGAGTTAAAACATTGTTGGCATAATGTATTCTTAATCCATATCGATTTACAAACTTCAACTACATACCAGAAGAAACGTATACCAACACATGGAGAGATAGTTTATTGATGGTCTTTGAGATTTTTTTAGACAGATTACAATAAGATACAATTTGTTTATGAATAGCAACATCACAAATCAAGTGCTCCTGTCAGTGTTCACGAATGCTCTTCTGCCAGCTTCTCTGCCTTCTGAACCACCTCCTCGATTGGACCCACCATGTAGAAAGCCTGCTCAGGTAAAGCATCATACTCACCTGTAGAGGGGGGTAAGAGGGAATATTACAAAAAACAAAAGTAATATGGCTGAAAAAGCAGAGAGAGAAAAAATAAATAAAAAACACTTACCACCAAGAATGGCTTTGAAGCCTTTGATGGTCTCTTTCAGAGGCACCAGCTTTCCCAAATGTCCTGTGAACACTTCAGCCACCTGGAAGGGCTGGGACAGGAACCTCTGGATCTTCCGTGCTCGAGCCACTGTAAGTTTGTCCTCCTCAGACAACTCGTCCATGCCCAGAATTGCAATGATATCCTGCAAAGACTTGTAGTCCTGTAACAGAGTAATAAAAAATTGTTAATATAATAAAACCAAGAGAGTAATACAAGAAAGCTCGAAAGCATTCTTCAGTAGCTCTTTTCAAAGCGCACCTGCAGGATCTTCTGGACACCACGAGCGACATCATAATGCTCAGCTCCTACTATGTTGGGATCCATGATACGAGACGTGGAGTCCAGTGGGTCGACTGCAGGGTAGATCCCCAGCTCAGCAATAGCGCGTGACAACACCGTGGTAGCATCCAAGTGAGCAAACGTGGTGGCAGGAGCAGGATCAGTCAAATCGTCAGCAGGCACATAAATGGCCTAAAAAAAAAAAAAAAAACATATTAAAAAGGTCACAATCCTAACAAAAAACCCCACAAACAAAAAGAGACAATGCATAGTATTTTCAAAGACCATGTTTATTTGTCCTAACCCGTTTCAGCGCAGATAATTACAGTCCTATCTCTTCCAAACCAATGTCATCTTAATAGAAATACCTCCCAGCCAGTCATAAACCAAGAACACTCATCTACAGCCTTTCATCTGCATGTGAAAGAGAAAGACTGAAAGAGCATTCCTTTCCCCATATCATATTTAGCAGCTTTTGTTTTTGCTCGTTGACAATCCTCAGCTTGAATACAAATGAATTTTTTTGCAATCCTCTAATTAGTTTAGGGTAACACTATTGGCCAACATATTCTCCTGCAAAGTAGTGTTTATAAAATCACTTGCCATTACGGAAAATGAAAGCGGCATGCAATGTGCTGTCAAAAGCACCAGTAGTACTACATTTTATGTACACAGGGTCTGCAGAAATGAAACTAGACAAAAAAAAAAAATAGATTACAATGCATTTCCTAGT
Source organism: Danionella dracula (assembly GCA_900490495.1). Lineage (NCBI taxonomy): Eukaryota > Metazoa > Chordata > Actinopteri > Cypriniformes > Danionidae > Danionella > Danionella dracula. The sequence continues at coordinate 682,471 of UELW01000079.1, forward strand.
TTAACATTTGTGGCAAGATAATTACAGAAAATGCTAGTCGCCATTTCACATGAACATCGAAGTGATACAAGTCTGTTGATAAATAGCTTTTTAAAAATTTCAAGTGAATAACTGGAAAACATCTAGTTGCAAAAGCTGTCAGATTCACCAATCCCATCTTTAAAGGATGTATGGTTTCAGATAAGTCAAGTCACATCAGCCCTTACAGTGTGAAGATGAATCACGAGCTTTGAATTGACGGTCTAAGAAAACCCCATTTGCTCTCTCCATTGCCTTTTCTAAGCGTAAGCAAACTGGCCTATCATTGGATGGAACCAGAGTTCACACACTCCAATAGAAACTAAAGGTAGTTCACCTGCACAGATGTGATCGAGCCCTTCTTGGTTGTGGTGATGCGTTCTTGCATGGTCCCCATGTCAGTGGCCAGCGTGGGTTGATAACCCACAGCAGAAGGGATGCGCCCCAGCAGGGCAGACACCTACACAATCAGAAAAACTTGTCAGGGATGGGATGGTTAATAAGTCAGTGTCTACTTTATACTTTACCCACCTCTGACCCAGCCTGAGTAAATCGAAAAATGTTGTCAATGAAGAGCAGCACATCCTGTCCCTCCTGGTCACGGAAATATTCAGCTACGGTCAGTCCAGTCAGTGCAACGCGGGCACGAGCACCTGGGGGCTCGTTCATCTGCCCATACACCAGCGCCACCTAAACCACCAGGAAGGGATTAATCACAATTCCCAAGCTCATGAGAAACACACATCAAGAACTTGGGAAACCTTGGAGGTGGTGTCCTTCAAGTTGATGACCCCAGACTCAATCATCTCATGGTAGAGATCATTTCCTTCACGAGTTCTCTCTCCCACTCCAGCAAACACAGAGTAACCTCCATGAGCCTTGGCCACATTGTTAATAAGCTCCATGATGAGCACAGTCTTTCCCACGCCAGCACCCCCAAAGAGCCCTGCGAGAACAACGCATCTGGTTTAAAACAGGAGCTGCTCCTGCACAGCTTAACCAGCATGTCCCCACTCAGCAGGACGGTTTCTTCTTCACATTCAGGATTTGCTACTGGTTTTAAACCAAATGCTACAAATGAACAATAGTCTTTCAAGTCTTTATTTTTTTCAAACAGAATGAAGGTTTAAAAAAAAAGTGTGACACTGTACCAAACTGACATTCAATATTTATTGGTGATCCTGTGCTCTAGTGTCAAAAAAATACTTGATTACATGACTCTCGGTACCGGTAAGTAACCGGTTCTAATGCCAACAGTAGTAACCGACTGAATCCATGTGAACTTTGGTCCTACTAAGGCATTTGACTCAATTTTTTTAAAAATACTTCTTTATTTCTTTAATTTAACACATGCGCTTGGTGCACTCTGCAATGGGAAATTACATTGTTTAGAGTGCAAATGGGGAAAAAAAAGTATTAGTTAAGTCCCAATTAGAAGCTCTGTTTAAGCATTCAGTAATCAACATACCAATTTTTCCACCTTTGGCATAGGGTGCAAGTAGGTCTACAACTTTAATTCCAGTGACCAGAATCTCCTGCTCAACACTCATGTCTGTAAATTCCGGAGCCTCAGCATGGATAGGAGCAGTCCTGCAAAACACATATTCCACCAATCATAGCATCTGCAGCAAACATAAAATGGTGCAGTATAAATTGAACAATTTTACAATTCAAGCATACGAGGTTACTGTAATCTCTGGGAGCTCAAAACATCCTGATCATAGCATTCCCTATTGTTACTGTTTACGACAAGAAACTACCACCTGTTTACTGCTGAGAGAGGGCTTCAATAGGAAGTTCTTTTCTTACATTTTAACATAAAAATGCTACCTAGTTGAAGTTGAACAATATTATTAATGTTTCACAAAGCTCTCAGAAAGGCTTTCTGTTAGCTCTCAGAAAAGCAGCATTGACAGACCTTTCGAAATCTGGGTGTACACTAGCCTGCTCATTCTAAGCCATTTTAATGCTGTAATTATTCCCTAGATTATAAAAAAAAAAGCAATAAAAATGAGTCATGATAAAAAATAAATTTATTTATATATATATATATATATATATATATATATATATATATATATATATATATATATATATATATATATATATATATATATAAAAGCAATAATAGCATGACCAATTAAAAACAGAGATGGTATTAGTCATACAATCTTTTACTGCACGGTCTTTGTTTTACCCAAAACAAAATAAATACTAGTTTCACACAGATTGCCAATTCTCACTTTTTCTGCAGGACTCTGCATGAACAGGCAGCGGGATCTGTATTGTTACAATGGTGTTGCGTTATAATGGTAAAACAAATGGAAGTAAATTCACATCTGGCAATACTTTAGCTTTAGACCAAATAAAAGGACACTCATGAGGCACGGTTTGAGTGGTGTGTAGAGCTCAGCGCAAGATCTGCAACTCACAGCCGACCTGAAGTACATCATCTTAGAGCAGATTGAAGCGAAATATAGCAATATGCCACCATGAGTGTATCTTGAGCCGAGTATGTGCAACATGAAGAGGATCACATGAAACCACCTGAGCCAAGTACCCGCAACATGTGCAAGTCCATAGAGCTACGCATGAGTGAGACATGAACCAGATTGCCTTCTCCAAGATTTCTTACGTACATTGTCACTCGTAAATAAACTCAGTCCTTAAAACAGGACGTTTCTGTGTTTGCTGTATTTCAACAATAATGTTGTAAAAAGTCTCGTAAAAATAACATCCAAAAATCATCCTCCAGCCATACTGCTCGTTCTGTGCGCGAGTTTCTGCATGACAGCAAGGTCAGTGTTCTGCCATGGCTAGCGAAGAGTCTGGATCTCAATCTTATTGAGCACGTCTGGGACCTGTTGGATCGTAGGGTGAGGACTTGGCCAATTCCCCCTAGAAACATCCGGGAACTTGCAAGAGCCTTAGTGGAAGAGTGGGGTAACATCTCAGAGCAAGAACTAACCAATCGGGTCCAGTCCACGAGGAGGGGATGCACTGCAGTACTTCAGGCAGATGGTGGCCACACCAGATACTTTTGATTTCGAGCCTCCCTTCATTCAGGGACACATTATTTCTGTTCATTATAATATTTTCTAAATTATTTCTGCTCGTCACATGTTTGTGAAACACACTTATACATATATATACACACACACACATATATATATATATATATATATACACACACATCTTTGTTTAAACTCATTTAAACATGTGTTCAGCAGAGTGCTAATGTTGTTACTTCAATTAGAGCAATAAAAGGTGAATACATTCGTTTCACTTTAAACTCTCTGGTTTCTGGACAGAAATGTACCATGTTTTTTGGTTTGAAGCTCTTTCATAATGCTATAACCATCGGTGTATTTTGTTTAAGCTTATGGAAGTTTTTCAATGTCTCGTTTTAATTCTCGTAATGTCTCGTAATAATTCGTTTGGAGTTTACTGTAATTTTTATGGTGGTTGGCAACATCGGTACCTTGTAAATATTTTCTCGCAAAAACAAAAATGAGTACGGATGCGGAAACTGAAAGCATAGATTTTATTGGGCTTTTAGGTCTTCAATGTTTTTTGTTTTTGCAAGCAAGCAGGGAATAAGTCTGAAACGGCACAAGATTCAACCGCTTTAGTATTAGTTGAACACTCACTGTTTTGTTGAAATGGGTCCTCGCTCATCAATAGGCTCACCGATGACATTCATGATCCTACCAAGAGTCTCAGGCCCCACAGGGATTCGGATGGGAGCACCAGTGTCAAGGACTTTCTGACCACGCACAAGTCCCTCTGTACCATCCATAGCAATAGTGCGGACAGTGTTCTCCCCTAAATTCAAGAAAGAAAACAATTATTTTTATTTGATGCCAACAAGCTGACCACAATCAAGGCAACTCCTTCCCAGCCATGCTGAGGGGTTTAGTAATCAGGAAAGGGCTATTCAGACCAACAACAAGCTAGTTTTAAAATTTGGCTCTACTCTTTAAGGAGACGGTGCTATTTATGAAGTTGTACCCATTTCACAATCAATGAAGTGCTTGAGACAAAGTCATTGGGACACAGTGGCACTTCCAGTAACCAGAAGGTTGGTGGTTCGATCCCCACCAGGTTCATTCTGCTGTTGTGGCCCTGGGCCAGCCACTGCGCCCACATTGCCCAGTATGGATGCGAGTGACTGGTGGGGGGTGTTCGGTGGATGCGTGTGACTGGCGGGGGGTGTTCGCTGGATGCGAGTGACTGGCGGGGGGTGTTCGCTGGATGCGAGTGACTGGCGGGGGGTGTTCGCTGGATGCGAGTGACTGGCGGGGGTGTTCGCTGGATGCGAGTGACTGGCGGGGGGTGTTCGCTGGATGCGAGTGACTGGCGGGGGGTGTTCGCTGGATGCGAGTGACTGGCGGGGGGTGTTCGCTGGATGCGAGTGACTGGCGGGGGGTGTTCGCTGGATGCGAGTGACTGGCGGGGGGTGTTCGCTGGATGCGAGTGACTGGCGGGGGGTGTTCGCTGGATGCGAGTGACTGGCGGGGGGTGTTCGCTGGATGCGAGTGACTGGCGGGGGGTGTTCGCTGGATGCGAGTGACTGGCGGGGGGTGTTCGCTGGATGCGAGTGACTGGCGGGGGGTGTTCGCTGGATGCGAGTGACTGGCGGGGGGTGTTCGCTGGATGCGAGTGACTGGCGGGGGGTGTTCGGTGGATGCGTGTGACTGGCGGGGGGTGTTCGATGGATGCGTGTGACTGGCGGGGGGTGTTCGGTGGATGCGTGTGACTGGCAGACTGCGTGGTCCTGTCAGACTGCTCCAGGGCCACTGAGGGCTACCAAGGTAGCTTATCACCACCAGAAAGTGAAAGTGGAGTGAACAAAAAGCTCTGAGAATAGTGAAGAGTTTGGAAAAGCACTATATAAATTGAAGGCATTATTTTTATTTATCTGAACTCCACATTTATATTTATGGTTATACCACCCACGATGTATCTGAAAACATTCAAGCAAATATCTTACACTGAAAAGATCAAGAAGGGTCAAGTTTAACCTGCTCTGAGGGTGATACATTACATTAGCTTGAGACATACCGTTATTTCTCACTCCCGCTCAGTGCGAGCTCCTCCAGCTCAGTATGCAGTTGAACGTGGTTGATAGAATACATTAATAAAGGAAATCAGAGTCTCTGGTGATCATTTACTCAAATTTTGATAAACGTCATGTTCGGTGCCTGAATGGAGATCCTAACGTCACTATGAGAAGAGAATCGTGTGTGTGCCGGAGTGCTTTTTCCATGTTTTACAGTAAGTTTCTCAACATCACAGCAGATTTAGAAGTCATGAATAAACTACATTTAAAAAAAAAAACAAAAAATAAAAAAAAAAACTGAAGGATCAACCCTGATGTTCCTCTCCAACCTCTCATTTCTCTCATCCTGCAGCTGATGCTGAGCACCTGTTTGTCGTGTTACCTAACCTATGTTTCTTCATTTGTTAGTTTCTGTTTTGTCTTTGTTCTGTTTTTTCAGCTGCTGTCCGGCGAACATTTCATCGATGGATCTTGAGTTTGCATGTTCTTCATGCTGGTGAGGTGATTAGCACCTGCCTCAGTCAGCATGAGTCCCCTCACAGAGGAACTCCTATCTATTCTACCTGATCCTCACGAGGACTTTGTGAAACTGCTTTGAAAGCAATTGCTAAAAAGTGCTATATAAAATTAATTGATTGATTTGCCTTGTGAGCTAGTGAGCACACGGCAACAATGGATAGTCCTTTGATACCAACGTTATAAAGCTAACATCCAACGTCTCTTCAATAAAAACAAACAATCAGAGCAGTGTTAGTTATTGCATGTTTGTCCCAGATCTCTTATGTCAAAGATTTGATCACCGAACTGTTAAGCTGGATTCAGCCTCTTCTTGTTTATTCATGAGGGGAGCCTTACCGTACATGGTTAAGCTAAACGCTATTTGTTTGTCAGGAGGGAGACGCAGTGAAATAGACACAAATGATCACGGTTCCGTTACAATTCAGTTATGTACTACAGAGAAAACATTAATAATACTGTTAACGTTGCCCAAAGATAAAGTATTAACGGCGTATTCAACATTAAGTAATAAGACATCACTACAGCCAAGTGCAGACGCACTACTTTTTCCTCCATAGTCAACACAAGATTCACAGTAAAACCTTCAGTTTCCACTCGTTTATTTCAGCTCAGATAATAATCATAACATGTGTCAACGTTGACAAAGACCACTCAAACCACTCAAGAGGCAACTGCCTCCAGTTCGCGTCGTGCGGTTCTTCACCTCCATGTTGTAGTTTAAAAATCAATATACAATGCTAAGCCATTGAATATCCCTTCATAACATCCTCTATACTATCCCTCCTACAGGAGGAATAATGTAAGAATGCATTATATTTCAAATAATCTGCAATAACTTCACCTTGAATGATTAGACATTTTGAAAGTTTGTCAAAATCCACAGTCAATGGTAAGCCAACCTGCATTTGCAAAAATAAAACGCTGACGTTTGTGAGAATTTCTGGAACAAACATGTGGAGGAAACTACTGTGATCTTTTCTGGCCATCTTGCCAAGATGGACTGTTCACAATTATATATAGTATAACCAACAAAAAAAATTTGTTTATGTGGCACTTTTTACAGTTGCTTCAAAGTGGCGCATCAGGGAATCTTAAATTCTAAAACTTTTTAATTTAAGTAAACCAAGTAGATCCCTGCTATGATCATTTCTTCCTGATGCAATTCGCTTTTGTATATGCCAGAGCACTTGCTCTCAAACTATGTCACGATTCACAAAATATATGCAACTGGATTAAAATAAAAATGGTTGGGCCAACAATGTAAAAAATAAATAAATAAAAGAAGACCTTTATAATTTATAAGAAGTAAAAATGAAATTACCTGGCATTTCCTTAATCCTCTATGAAATCTGAAGAGTTTTAATTTAATATGAAATATTTTATTTATAGTAAAAATCATGTGTTCGGAAGTATGATTACGTTAATAAACCCCAGATAAAATAAACTGCAATTTCCAAATAAATTTGAGCCATTTCACAAAAAAAAAAGGATCCTAAAGATACAAGGTGAGTATATTAGCATTAAAACACACAAATTTGTATTTAAAGCTAAAAAAAATAATAAAAAGTTTGTGAATGACAATTTATTTTATCTGGGATCAATTAACTGAAATAAATGTATATTTATCTGAAATATCTTCTTTTTCATGTATATTTTAAAGACTAAAAGCATATGTATTCTGTAATATGTGCAAATTAACAAATCTCAGACAAAATAAATTGTCATTTTAGAACACATTTGAGTCGGGTCACAAAAACGAAGAACTGCAGGAGTTTCAGTATATAGTTCGAGGACACAGACAAGCATAATTGTACTTCAGATCCCCGGGAGAGGGCCTTACGAACTTAAAAATGCTTGATTGATGCGATTTAGACCAATAATAAAACATTAAATAAAAAAACCACCAAGACAGTGTCCAGATTACCAACAGTGCTCACTTAACGATGAGTTTTAAACATTTGTTAACGATTATTTGTTGACTTTTCAAATAGTTTGTATTAACTAATAATGTGTAACTTTTTTTTTTCCATAAAATAAGTACTAACATCAGCCATCCCCACCCCTGACCCTTCCACCAAACAAATCTTCGGTACATTTACTCAGATAGCTCACAAATGAATGGCTGAATGAAATGCCTCTCTGATGGTCATGAATTAAAGGGAACAACCGAAAGTATGTATATTTAAATGTTCATAAACTAGAAACGAGATACAACATTACTTTGTGCAGGATTTTGCTTTAAGTATATAGCCTTGCAACGTATGACAGACTCCACTCAAAGTAAATGATGAAATCGATAATATTACTTGACACAAATGCTTACAAATGATCTAAGACAACATGAAAAACCCATAAAAGAATCCTTTCAAACTGCACATTGTCATTGAAGGTGGAACGAAACAAGACGACGAATAAACTGCCAATTCGAAACTAAATTCCGCCTCGTAGCCACCACAGCGTTACGCGTCAAGTTTTTTTCTCCCTTTACTGCAACCTCTTGATTCATTTGCATAAGAGACATTGAATGGCAAAACTTCAATAACATTACATAAGTACATAGTTTTTGATTTATCGAACTAGAATGACAGTACAGACAGAATCAGCAGATAACATTCAGAATTTAAAAACCAAATGAGTTAAATAGCAAATAAAAATAGTAAATAAAAAAAGAAAAAAGTACTAGGAAGTTACAAGAGTGTTACGCTATATGGCTTAATTATGTGTTTAAATTTTTCTCCTTGGGGTTTTTAAATACAGTCTAAGCAGGAGATGAGTAAACTGAGTTAATTTTTCAATCCTATCCATGCTGGGGTTGTTTTAGTGAATCTACATTTATGTACATAGAATTTGGTCATTATAATACAATTATTAATATCAAATTCAACATTTTTTATGGGTCATTATTACTCCACAATGGAGTTCTTTGAATTTTTTTGTTACTCGTCTAGTTTAAAGTCATATTACCCAGATGCTGAGCCACCTCCAGGACCAGCCTCGAGTCCCGGTCGGTTACCTCCAGGGCATTGAGGATGGGGGGCAAACCCTCATCGAACTGGACGTCCACCACGGCCCCGATGACCGCGACGATGCGCCCGCTAGCGGCTGCAGCAGCTGCTGCAGGAGCAGCATAATCCCGGCCTAAGGACAGCAAAAGAGGTTATAAACAATATTTACGGAACATAAAATAAAAATGACTCGTGGTGATATTATTTTGGAGCTTAATACTACACGTTTTAATACAATGTTACAAAGCATTGAAAGTCACCAATGTGGATCTCCTCTCGATGACAAATAAAGGTCATGTCTCCGTTCATACCATTTCCAAAATAATCGTTCTGAATAAAACACAACTACGATTAAAAGGTTGCGGCGCTTCATTTCTTCTGCACCACAACGCAAAGGACACACAAGTCTCCCAAATAACACCAAACACCTTGAGGCCTGCACATAAGGGTCCGCAAGCAGTAAAGTTAACTGAACAAAACCACGTCGTTAACTAGCTTCTCGCAAGCAAAGCGTTTCTAAAACGAGAACAGAACGTTACTCACGTGAAATCAATGCCGCTGGAGCTCCATTGAGAGCCTTTAGGGTGGAAACCGCGGGCTTGAAAGCCTGCAAAGCTCCAGAGCAGCACCGTCCCACAGCTCCCAACATGGTTAAAATGGCTGAAGGTGGAAGATGTCACAAGCTTTGCAGCTTATTTATAGTGCTACAGGAACCTCCTACTGCGCATGAGCACCCAATATGGCGCCTTTATATAACATGGATGTAGCAGCTGTCGCACCACCATATGTACCGCCGACAATGTATTATTCTAATTTCCTTTATTTTATTTATTTTTTTCTCATTTACATGATTTCATTACTCTATTAGACTGTATTTTTACTCTGTATGTTAGTGCTGCCTTTATCATGTAAGATTTACTATTTCAATTTAATTAAAAAAAATGTACCACCAACAAAGTTGGTTCTGCGCATGCTAAAAAAAATCACGTGTTTCCGGTCTTTGCGACGGTTATAACGACAGTAGTGCAGTGGTTGTGCCGCCCCCTCCAAAAGTTGGTTGCCAACCGCCAAAAGAAAAGAAGAAGAAGAAGAAGAAGGTTGTGCCGCCCCTGGCTGTGATGTGTGTGTTCTCCCTGGTTGTTTGTACCCTGTAATGTATTCAAATAAGCAATAAAAATAAATAAAAAATCAATAAAAAACAATCTGTACCACCGGTAAAAATGGTTCTGCGCATGTTCGCAAATCACGCTTGTTAGTAACTCTGAAAGAAGTCCTCTCTCACTCCTCTGTGTCCTTGTCACTTCTTCCATCCCTATTGTTGGAAACTACTCAATAAGAGACATAAAATGTACAAACTGGATCACAAGAAAAGGTTATTATTCATAGACTCCATCCTTACAGAACCAGACGACACTTTGCCTTTCAAGACTTTGATTCTACTCAGCTAAAAGAGATACGAGTAAACTATATTTCCTCTCCAACTCTACCTAAAGTGAAATAACTAAATTTTAAAATTATGAATGGCATATATCCATCTAAGGAGTTTCTAAGATTGAAATTTGGAAATTACTTTTTCAATAAAAAAAAAGAGAAAAGAACCTTCTCACACGTAAAAATAGACGTCTTTCGCCCTCTCCCGGTCATCCGCGGCACTATCCACAGCTCATAATTGTTTAGGAGCGGAGCAAGGACTCGTGCACGCTGCCCTCACACGCTTACTCCAGTTAAAATATAGTGAACCGTATGAAGTCATTTCCGTTTTATTTATTCTAATGTTATCCACAGTATATATTTAAATATTTCATAATTTCATAACAGTGTTCTTGTTTGGAAGTGTTTGTAGCAACAGCTGTTTTGCACAGAAATTCATTGCAGCCAGCTTTGTTTTCGATGTTTGTAAGTAGGTATTATATGAATAACTTAAGTCAATGTAGCTTTATGCATGCCCTTATCCATACACTTTTATTTAATCATTAAAAAAATGCTCTGATCTGAAGAAATCAAACATCCGAGACGAGAATCTGAAGGTAGGTCAGATTTCATATAAACACATCATCTCTCATAGCAAAATTTAAACTCTCACAAAATATGTTACGATTATATTTAGAGCACCTGAAAGCAGAGATAATACAAAAATAAGTTTTGTAATGTTTACAGATAATATTTTGCCATCAAACTTGATCCTTTTAGAAATTTTAATCATTACATTTCTAATATTCAGGCTGCATACTGCTGCTAAAATTATTTTTTTTATTAGAAATAATATTGCATCTTATTTGAACTGTAGCTGAACAGGAAGGCATGTACACTGGCTGTCATTGTGTTAGAGGGCTGTTTGGAAAAAAGTCAGAACTGTGATGGAAGATTCTAGCCACAAAATGCTCACAAGTTTTTGGGACTTGTCAGTTACAGCAGCAGCAGCACCTCATTTTGTCATGGAAATATTCACTGAATGATGAATTGGCGGGCGTCACGGTGGTGCAGTGGGTAGCACGGTCATCTCACAGCAAGAAGGTTGCTGGTTCGAGCCTCAGCTGGGTCGGTTGGTATCTCTGTGTGGCGTTCTCATGTTCTCCTCGTGATCGCGTGGGTTTTCTCCGGGTGCTCCGGTTTCCTCCACAAGTCCAAAGACATGTGATATTAATGTGAGAATTAAATAATTGGCCATAGAGTGGAATGAGTGTGTGTGGATGTTTCCCAGCGATGGGTTGCAACTGGAAGGGCATCCACCATATAAAACATGCTGGAAGAGACGGTGGTTCATTCCGCTGTGGCGACCCCGAAAGGGAAGAAAGTCAACAAGAAAATGGATGGATAGAAACAAAGTCTCACTTATATTGAATGGTTACATATACTTAACTACACTATTTAAGTACCTTACTCACACTGTTGCAAATTTATTCTTATTTATTAATACTCCCAGCTTGTTTGTTTTTACCTCCATAGTTTGTTAATTTTATCTTCTTGTAAAGAACTCTTAATTTGTAAGATGAATAGCCTGATGATCGGTCCTCCCATTTTAAGTGTATTTTTTTCAATCTGGGTTTGGATAAAATGATGAACCATTTCCAATCCAGCTGTGTCTGTTAACTTTGTAAAATAAATATTAAAAAAAAACATTAGTCAAAGGGCAAAGCCATAATTTCAGTAGGTTTGCAGCACTTAAGTTGCCTCCTCACCAATCATCACGATGCCTCCTCAGCACATAAATGTAGGTATAATGCTTTCTTGCCTCTATTGTGAAATACAAACTTCATGGAATTTTTGTCAGTCACAAACACAAGTATATTTATTTTCATAAAAATGAGTGCAGCTCCTCCCTTTTGAGCCTGTGACTATTTGTGTCACTGACATTGGACAGCGTGTTTAATGCATTGAAGCTAATTTTTCCGTAGTTTCATTTAAGCAATATAGATGAATGTTTGCATGTATTAAGAACCCAGACAAAAGATATGTTATGTTTCTGCTTTATTCAAAACATATTTTTCTCAAAACAGCAGTACAGTAAAGATGACCCCCAGATCTCTATTTGTTCCACAGGATGCAGCAAATAGCTTATAATAATCCAATTAAAATAAAGAAGTCGTTCGGATATAAAGACAAATACAACGGCACGATGAAAACAGTCCTTTCTGTTAAAACGAGGTTCCACCCAAAAAGTGAATAAAAACATTCAGTTAACTTCAACTGGTACCTCACCCTACAAGAGCAAGAACACGTTCATGATAATGTAAGAGGTCCAGCAATAGTCCGCAAACCCGTCTGGGGCCAGGAAGAATTATTCTGTTGTCCAGTAACAAATGCTGAAAAGACTCATTGAGGAAAGAGCAAGTTGTGATGATCCTGAAGGCACGTATGGTACTAATAACCTGTAGGCTAATTCCAACTATGAACCTTTTTAAACTCAAGTGCCGTATTCTCCAACGGAATTGTAGTCCATACGAATATAAACTTACAGTACAGCTGCGTCTGTGTGCAAATTCACCAGTGGCAAAATAAAACCACAACTGACCATTCCTCGCTTTTTAAAGAAAACATAAGATATGAATAATAAATAAATACAAAAGAAAAAGCAACCTTCGATCAAAAGAAAGGACAGTGGATCCCCTATACAGTACATAAACATGGGTTGAAAAATGCATGGCAGAAAAGCGTTCATATGTGAAACGGCTTTGGTTCGAAGATAAAAAAATGAAGATATATTCTGTTATACATTCAAGCCAACACATACACACAAATCCCACCCTTTGTTTGCTGTTAATAATGAACCAATTTGTTATACTTATTCAATTCTTTAAGCCTATTTTCCATGATCTAAAGTTGACTTCTAAACTATATACCAGTAGGGTCATATTTCCCATTAAAAAGCCCCAAAAACATCAAATGTCACTGCATTTATATTTATTTATATTTATATTTGTTTATGCCCTTTGTTGATTAAGTGTGTACGGTCTCTGAAAAGAGCTACACGTGGGGAGAGAATTATCCTCAAAATGATGGGCAGTATCTCTCTATATGGACAAGCACTCATCAAAAAAAAAACAAAAAAAAAAACACCTGGACTAAACACAGGATGTAGTTACATTTTGGTCCAAGAGAAGTGGTGTGAACTCTCCAGTCAATTATTCAATCCAAATTCAACTCTTCAATCCATTAGTGCAAATAACTCAGTGTTCCTTCAGTCTGAAATGAGAACAAATAGATCTTATAAAAACTAAGAACAGCGGAGACATGAAATGTCTGAGATGGATGGAAGGGTAGAAGTGAAGAGTGGACAGAAGGAAACAAGGAAGTAAAGCAAACAAACTTCAACAAAACAGCGAGGACGGATCAAGGAAGAAGAACGGCAGATTGAGAGATAAAGAGGTGAAAGGAAAAGAGAAACATAGAAATATTGAGAGTATTAAAAAGCAATACACAGAGACTCCAAGAGCAGAAGCGCAAATAAAGTAGAACGAGAGAAACACAAACAGCGAGAGACAGAAGAAATATTTGGAGATAGATAAATAGAGAGGAGCAATGAGGTACAGCGGGCTCGCTCAAATGCCTTCCAATTGGGACAAAGAGGAGATCATGTACACGCAAATTAGAAAAAGCATCCTTAAAGTCCAGCACTGCACCCCAAACAAGATCATCCAGCTCACAACTGAGTTCTCATTAGCAGAGCACTTGAGCTGCGTGATAGACGAGGACAGACAGACCCTGAGGAGCTCACAGAGGCTGGAGAGCGAGCGAGCAGGACTTTCAGAGCGCAGACGGGGGAGCGCAGACCGTACCCCGAGAGTTGTGGAGACAGGGCAACCACTGAAAGCTTTACTTAAACATCAGATCCTCACATCTAGTCAATGACATGAGATGATGGAGTGCATCCTCAAGAGAGATGTGAAGAGAGGGAGGAAGAGAAGAGAGAGAATGAGAGAGGTCATCAGAGGAGAGACTCACTCCACGGTGACTCCTGGCCGGCTCTTGTGTGCTCTGAGCTCCTTCATCACCAGCCTCAGCAACAGCTACGGAACAAACCAGATTCAAGGCTTCATTTGTTACCCTGATACACTGTACTGATTCGTTCCATTCGCTATATAGTCTATATTTACATTTACATTTCTGCATTTGGCAGACGCTTTTGTCCAAAGCGACTTACATTAGGAGAGAGACAATATGAGATCTGTTACACCGTCAAAGTCTATTTCAGTTTCTCATAATAGAAATTGTATCAACTGATCAATAAACCAAAGCAGGGAGGAAGTAGATAAACACAGAGGAGGAAAAAATTATTATTATTTTTTTTTTTAAGTTTTTTTTAAATAGTAAGTGTTCCCTGAAGAGAAGAGTTTTCAGTTGCTTTTTGAAAGCTGTTAAAGTAGTAAACAATAATGTTTACAGTAAAAAACATATAGCCATTAGACGTAACAAAGTAACCATAAAGCAAATATTGAATTTTTTATTCTGTTTCAATGTAAAATTAATATTGAGCTACTTTCTAAAAATGAAGAAGAACGTTATATGGTGCATTAATTCAGGATAAATGTATAACACAAATACATTTCAATTCGCATTTCAAATATTTAAAGACTTAAACTGACTTATTAAAAGATAATTCTTAATCTAATAAATATTAATCTGCAATTACTAAAACTAGACTAAAATCGTTTAATTTTGTGACTAAAACATTTTTTTTTGTCAACAAAAACGTGACTAGCTAATTTTTTGTGTTCGGTAAGTTACGATTATCATATACTGTAACATAATTCATAGGATTGTGTTCATTCATTGATAAGAATGTCAGGACCATTGTAGCCTAAATTATGGGTTTGTATTCAATAAAACATGGTTAAAAAAAGAAACAGCTTCTTGTAATGTCTGTGTGCATTTGTGATTACTTAGATTCATTGATCGGCACACCATGTAATTAATTAATTAAAAAAACTGAATCGCTTGACAGCACTAATACACACGCATGCACGCACACAAACACAAACGCACGCAGGCAGACACCCACACACACACACACACACATGCATGTTTTAATACAATTCTCTATTGCACAACAACAAAAAAGTCCAAGATGGACAAACAGGGACAAACTCTTAGGTTAACCGTGTAACTTACCAGTAGTGCAAAGAAGTCTGCTGTCATGAGCATGTAAAAGACCTGGTTCCACCCCCTAGCTGACAGCAGCCCGGCTAGCAAAGGTCCAAGAGCAGCTCCTGCAAAAATCAATGGTTTAGGTATGACATGCAAAACATCTGAAGATGGCTCTGCTAAATCTCCACACTGTAATGTGTGAAGAGTCCAGCCTTACCCACAGAACCAGTGCCATCTATGATTGCAGTTACTGTGGAGAGAGCTCTGGCGTTGCCCTTCAGGCTCTTGTGTGTACCCTGCAGATTTCAACCAAACAAACCATTATGCTTTGTACTTATTAAAAACCAGAGCATCTGTTTGTCGCACTCTGAGATGACCGCAAAATTGCCATTTTTGATCTATTACCAAAAATCTACCCAGAGCGCACACCAAATCAGGTGGAGCACGGAGGAAGGGCTTTCAATCTCCATTTCTTCTTATAAGTTTCTTCCTCTTCTTCCAGCACACTACAAATAGGGCAGTTCTTTAACAGTAAAATGCTAGTTTAGCAGCTACAGCTAATAGAGTATCTTTAAATTCCCAATGTGATTAGAAAACTTGAAACTCAGGATTTACACCTCTACACAGACTCTCTTCAGATTTGTTTGTATCTCCTTGTTTGTGGAGATAGAGCAGCAGATGTCCATACATCCTGATGAAGTTTCTCCACTTTTTTGTTGTGCCTCCCTTTAGAAACGCATCATCATGCTGCCTACACAGCAAGCGTGAATGATCTGAGAAGAGCAGCGGATTTCAATGTAAAGTTTATTTAATGACGTGATCAGACACCCTGTGGCATCCGGACCACGCAGCGGGGGATGTGACTGCTGCGAGAGACGAAGTGCGGCAAACCGGACTGATCGCCAGAATAGAAACCTGGTCTATTCAGACGAAGTTTGCACGGCAAATGAACTATATATATATATATATATATATATATATATATATATATATATATATATATATATATTTAAGGATTATTAGGAACACGATACTAATACGGTGTTTGACCCCCTTTCAACTTCAGAACTGCTGTTCTTCACTGTTTTTTAACAGTTGTTCTGAAGAACAACTGTTCAGAACTTAATTCTACGTGGCATTGATTCAACAAGGTCCTAAAAGCATTTTTTTTTTATGTTGGCCCAAATTGATAGGAGAGCATCTTACAGTTGATGGAGATGTGTGGGATGCACATTCAGGGCAGGAAGCTCCCGTTCCCCCACATTCCAAAGATGCTCTGTTGGGTTGAGATCTGGTAACTGTGGAGGCCATTTTAGTACAGAGAACTCATTGTCATGTTCAAGAAACCAATTTGAAATGATTTGAGCTTTGTGACATGGTGCATTATCCTGCTGGAAGTAGCCATCAGAGGATGGGTACATGGTGGTCATAAAGGGATGGACATGGATAGAAACAATGCTCAGGTAGGCCGCGGCATTGAAACCATGCCCAATTGGCACTAGGGGGCTTAAAGTGTGCCAAGAAAACATCCCCCACACCATTACATTACCACCACCAGCCTGCACAGTGGTAACAAGACATGATGGATCCATGTTCTCATTCTGTTCACGCCAAATTCTGACTCTACCAATTGAATGTCTCAACAGAAATCGAGACTCATCAGAACAGGCAACATTTTTCCTGTCTTCAACTGTCCAATTTTGGTGAGCTCGTGCAAATTGTAGCCTCTTTTACCTATTTTTAGTGGAGATGAGTGCTACACAGTGGAGTCTGCTGCTGCTGTAGCCCATCCGGCTCAAGGTTGTGCGTGCTGTGGCTTCACAAATGCTGCATACCTCGGTGGTAAAGCGACAAAGTCACTAAGTTGGCAACACTGCTCGCATTCACTCATCCCGTCACCCACGTGTCACTCGCACTACACTACCCAGAATGCCTCCCACTACACTCAGACCTGCACATGTAGCTCCACAGCGGACCTCACTCCTGGATGGATGGATGGATGGATGGATGGTTACACAGACACTCACCAGGTCAGCAGAGACAGCTGTTGTGATAAGAGCATACGGTCCATTGACTAAGCCACCACAAACCAGCAGCATACCTTCAGACAGAACAACAAAAATTAAACTGGCAATCAGCTGTGTACAACAAAACAACCTCATCATTTAGTACTGAAGAAATTACTAATATGCAAGTTAAAGTTTCTTGTGTCATAGCACAGCTGAGTCCGCTTTTCACATCCATGCATAATTTTATTTCAAGTATGAAAACTTTGTAGTCATTGCAATGAGAGGAAATATGACCATTATTGTGGTTTGGTGAAATATCTAAAATTTTCAAAGTGTACTAGTTACTACTCTGATGTTAACAGACTAAACCCTTTTTTATCTTATTCCCAATCTTTGTATGTTTGTTAAGAACTCCTGATACTCCTGATTGAAGAATTCCTAATAAACAAACACCAAGAAGAAAAAGTATTTCCATAAGAACAATCACCCACTTGTGCTATTTGGATGTGGTAGTTCGGTAACACTTTAGATTACAGCCCGCTAATTACAGGGTAATTACAGATTAATTACTGTGTATCTACAAATTACTTACAGTGAAATTACGGTGGGATTACAGGGCAGTTGTGTACAGTGTACTTACAGGTTAGTTACTGTGTACGTATAGGGTAATTAGGGTGTGATTACAGTTTACCTACGAATCAAAAGCAATGTATTTACAAAGTGTAATTACTGTGTACTTACATGGTAATTATAGTGTAGTTACTCTGTAACTACATGGGATGAGGGCTGTAAAAGTGGAGCTTGTTCCTCCATAGTTACACCGTAAAAACCCTGTAACTACACACCGTAAACCCCAACAGGTTGATTGAACCTACAAAAGTTATGGAAACTAGCTCTCCTAAAAATGCTAATTTTGTGTAATTGTAAAAGCAATTTATTTAAGGTTTTGTGTACTCAATATTTTATATTTCTTAAATTTAAAACATTTAATACACTGAACTAAGTATTCTTAATGAAGTAAATGGATTTTCTTAGGTTCAATCAACTACGGAAGTACATTTTTGAGGGTAATTATAGGTACAATAAACCTAAAAAATATTGTTAGTAAAATTAGATTAAACCATAATGGCCAAATTCCATAAAAACTTTAAGCCTCAATCAACCTGTTCGGAAATCTAATCTTATTACTGTGAAAGAAATGTACAAATTTTTAATTTGAGTGTTTGAGACAACAATATATGAATGACAACAAGGATTAAAAAAAACTGAGCATTTATTTTAAAAAGTCAGTTTCCAACAATGTTCTAAAACTTTTCTAAACAAAAAAACACTACTGTAGTTATAATGCTTCAGTAAACATGGGCTACTCCATTTACCACCATGGTACAGGTTTTAATTCTTTCCTGAGCCTCACAGAGGTTGTGTTCTTGTCTCCTAGTTTTAAATGAAAATGTTACAATTGTTTTTGAAGAAGAAATTAAATCTTTACTAATAGAAATGACAAAATTATCCTTTTTTAAAGGTGGAATATTTCTTTAAAACACAATTTTGACAATTGTCAGTGAGCTGATTTGCTAGAGCAAGGATCTTGCCCTTTAAAAACCTAAAAAGAATAACCATGGCCTGAGGAATGTTGTCCATACAGTCCATAGCAACATCTCCCTCCGGGATGATTCCGTCCGAGCGTGAGGGAAGCTGGAGAAACAACGCTGATCCACATTCTCCGTTTCCCTGTAGAGGGTTTCACTGGCGCATGCTTGTTTCCGTCTCCATCATCAGAAACCTGGGGAGGAATATTTTATACAATATCATTTGAACCTTCATTTTTCTTAACACATATTACAGTAATTGTGCAAAATTACATTTAAATGCTTTAAATGTTAGATAAAGCTAATGAGCACAAGCTTAGAATAAAAGAATGACTTTTCTTTTTTTCGAGACAAGCCCTTTCCTCTAATGATAAACATTTCACTTTTGATATTTGTACAGTTATGGTACTTTTCTGAGTGTGTTTTTTGGTAGCTATCCCAGACCTGCCGCTTGAAGATTGTCGTCACGTCCGCTCCCTGCTGTCTGCTACGCTAGCCTACCTGCGCTCCCAAAAAACCGGAAGCAAACGTCTACTTCAAGCATCACCACCGACTACTCAGCTAAAACAGGCTCACATTTCTTTTATATTCTTAATACATTGAACCACTTGCTTTTTCTGTACGGACGTTTCTGATTTTTACGACTCTAGGCGCTGCAGAAACACGCTTAGCTCATTTAAAAAACTAAAATAACAAATGATTCAAATTTTTTTAACGAAAAATCTCTAAATAAAATAATCAATTAAGATTTATATAAATAAACAAATTACTTGTTTTCTTCAAAAAAATAATTTTAGAGCTTCAAAATGCCTAAAAATGAAGCATTTTAGAGAATAAATAAGTGAAAAAGGCACTTTTTGTCTATGATTTATCAGATTGCGGAATCAATAATGACAAATCTAAAGGTCGTACCCCAAAAAGGACACATGGAAAAATAAAAAAAATAGCCGGTTTAGTGTTTTATGTCATTTTGTTTGAAAGCTATTGAAAAACTAAATTTCAGATTAAAAACGTATGCAACTTTTGAGACCCCTAAATCTGCAAATATCAAACGTTTAACGTCTAACCCACTTAATGCCAGTCGTAGGCAGAGCCTTATAAAAGCACATTAGAATCTCTTTAAACCTAACAAAACATATTCAAACAATGATATAAACAACTTAGCTATGCTGGGAACATGAAATAATCAATAATTATACGTTTGCTTGAACGTTTCAACTCTGAACCCTGATCCAACTCTCATAAGTTGCTTCCCTTAAAACCCCAGTAAACCCGGTTTCCCAGGTTTTCTCTTAAATAGACAAACCCTACAGTTACTACTTAGATTAATACAGCACTTATAATGGAACAAAAAAATAAGTAAAGTCTTCAACATAATATGAAGCTATTGAAACATGTTTTGGCTGTTAGCATAAAAAAATCTTAGTACTTACAGTCAGCAGAAGTGTAAGTGACCTCTTCCACCATTTTCTCCCAGGGTTCAAACTTGCAGTAAGTCGAAGAGCCAATCAGAATCGTCCTTGTATAGCGCGTCATCGACCTCGCTCAAAAACAAGCTTTCTTAAGTGCATTCAATGTATATGTTTGCATGGAAATAAAGGAACCGTCGTACAACAAACTAAACAATTTGGGTATATGTATACATTTGGATTGAGTTTATTGTATATATTTAATTTAATTCATAATAACTTTGGGGATTACAGCACCGGGTGAGGGCTGATGTCTAAAGTGGAGTTTGTTATCTAGTAACCCAGTAGTTACCCAGTAAGTACATAGTGATTAAACTGTAATTAATCGGTAAGTACACAGTAAATACACAGTAGTTACACTACAATTACACAGTAATAACCCTATACGTACAGTATAACTACACAGTAATTACCCTATAAGTACTTTGTAAATACACAGTAATTAATATTTAAGTACACTGTAATTACCTTTTAATTACCATGTAATTACCTTGTAAATACACAGTAATTAATCTGTAACTACCCTGTAATTACACTGTATTTACCCTATAAGTACAAAATACCCTGTAATTAGCAAGCTGTAATCTAAAGTGTTACTGGTTGTTTGTAAAATGGTTGTATAGCCATACGAAAAATGTAATTTTGTGTTGAATAGGTTGTTGGTGTTTGTTGATCTCAAAAACATTAAATTCCAGAGTAATACTACCAAGATCTCAACACATTTAATTTTATATTCATCCTCAGGATTGTTTTTTGAGCCCGAAGGACCTTCAAAACCAAACTGAGAGGTCCTAAACAGAAAACACAATGTGTTAGTCACAGAACCTTATCATTGTTTTTTCAAAGTTTTTTTTTTAACATTGTACCAGTAATGAGTAATTTAACATAATTTTGGTTGAGCTTGTCTTTGTCTTTTCCTGCGGTCACCTGTCTGCGTCGCTCCCACTAATTACTCAGCATTCACTCTTCACTCGGGGTTTTGAGAACCCCGTCCCTCGTCTGCCTTTGTGAGTTATTGAACTGCTATCGCAGCATGCTTGTGGATCGTCTCTCCTACACAGCGAGTCATGTGCCGTCGTGCCTGCCTTTCTTCCCTTTTGGATCACTCTGCTTCTCTCTGCCTGATCTACAGCGAGGATCTGCTGTTGACTTGCCCCAGTACGCCTCGGTGCCCCAGCTCTCCACCTACGAGCCGGTGAGCTCCCTCTTCTCCTTGGGGCTAATTCTCTTGGGTCCATCCTCTACACCACCACAAACTGTTCAATTCCATACTTTTAAAAATGTTTATCCTATTTATTTAATTAATTAAATTATTAAAAAATATTAAGTACAGTGCTGCTTGCTATGATGAGATTCACCTTTCGCTGCCTTGCTGTGAGTTATTTTTAGAATGCAAACCCTGAGAAACGAGGAACCGTTGTATAAGGAAACTATTTGCCTGCATCAACCCCAATGAAGGTGCCAGAGAGGACCAATGTAGCCAATTTCCACAATATTCTTTGTGACATCCTGGCAAGAAAGAGCCTTGAACATGGCTTTAAAAAAACTTGAGGTTCTTAACAAAGGATATATGTATTTTGCACACCCTGTAGATGTCTTACCAACAGTGGGGCACAAGCCAAACTGACTTATCATAGAGAAGCCATAGAGCTAAAAAAAAAAAAAAGATAAGAGGGTGAGATTTATATCTATATGACCAATCTATAGTCAAGCCTACAAACTGCTCTCTACGAAGGCTCCGCGTGCGCCCGTTTGTCATCTACAGTTCTGCGCTCCATCAAGTGCTAACTACTATCTAACCAAAACACAACACCGCTAACAGAGGAGAGGTTATATTAACCTCGCCAAATGTCATATAAATATAACTACATACATATGTTGCTCTAGAAGCTCTATCTTTACACTGATCAATATTACAAAGTGGAGTGATGATAAAAATAACTGCTAGCTAACCAAACCAAACAAAAGGAAGGTTATTTACTTTATCCATAAAGTTTGACTCCATCATCCAGTGTTTAACAGGGAACCCAATCCAAGAAAGAGACTGGAAGCGCTTCCTCTGCTCCATCTCGACCAACAAAAGAGCTCTTGCTCTTTTCAGCTTTGATGTAAAGTTAGAAATCTCAAGAGGCATGGCAGGCTTCACAATGGGGTCAGCGCATGCTATGTGAATGTTCAGCCTTCGAATAGAGCAATTTGTAGGCTTTACGCACAAGTATAGATTGGCTTTAAGTTTTAAGGGAGTGACGCACAGTGGGTGCTGCCAGTAGAAGCATCACAGCACACGTGGTGGCTCTTTTTCCCATCTTATCAGATATCACACCGGCCAGGATCCCTCCTAAACACACAGAGGTGAAGTCAATTATTCCTTTTATTTGACATCTCAGCAAAGAAAAATATCTTTATGGCAAACATATTAAAAATTTTCAAAACAGAGCAAGTTCAAGAACTTAATTAGTTTTACAAACACTCAAAAGAAGAAGAAAAAAAACATTTAAGGTCTCCAGACACCCATATCATATTCAGGTAACAGTTGCAGCCCTAGAATCCGTTGAAGTAGCACATGTCGCTTTCCCACTGGATTTTAGTTAGTGGCAAAACTCTATTTGGTATGACAAAAAAAACTTATTTCACCCATGTTCTCCTCAATTTTGCTACTGAAGAGATGTCTTCAGTTTATCTCTAAGGTGTGGAAGTCTTTTTTCCAGAAGCTAGGAAGCATCTACTCAGGTTATCATCATCAATCAAACTGAGTGGAGGATTCAAGACCTTTTTCATTATCTCTGAACGTACGGTCGCTATTGCCAACTGCTCAGTATTTATGCGCACTTTCAGTTTCGTGTTGGTGTCATAAATGTGTGAATATTTTCATGTTGCTTTTTTTGTCGGTTGTATTTCTATGGACATGGCTCTCCTTCGCTACCACCTCCTCTGACACTTCGCCTCACTCGAAAGGTGAGGGTTATTATTTTTCATTAATTTCATTATGTTTTCATTGTTTTATTATTACTGATTAGTTTTATAATGCATGCTTTTAAGGATTGAAGAATACTATATTTTTTTCTGGTAATTTACAATTTTTAGTGTTTTTATAACGTTAATGGTACTTTAGCAGAGCAAAGATGTCAACATACGTTTTCAGAGTATTAACAATGTTAACGATGGGCGGCTCTCACTTTGGTGGTAGCTAGCTTTAGCCCGTGGGCTAGCGCTTTTCTGCAGCTTTTCTGCAGCTCTACAGCCCATGAGGGCTAGTCAGAACCTCTTGGGCTGCCATTTGTGGATCAGTGCCGTATATTGTTAGTAGCCTGGATAGGGCACAGTCATTCTGCAACATCATTTTGTTTTCTACTCAATGTAAAATGTTCTGCTGTAAATTTTAGAATGTTAAGTTTGAATTCTGTTGTCATTTTGGTGAAAAGCACGTTACATATTACAATTCTGAAACAGTACTGTTGTGCGGTAAGGGATTACTTAAAAAAACAGTATTACAGTTTGAAGTAAATAGCACAACACTGGTTATACATTAACAATCCACTCAAAACAATTCGCTTAACACAGTCAGTCCTCCCTTCCTTACACAAACAAACAAGCCTCAGGTGATGTCCACATTTACAAATGAAGGGATGCTAACGAAAGCCAAAAGAATGACCAATTGGCATCCATGTAGCCACAGACGCTGAAGAAATGTCTTCTAGTGTTACACACGTTCACCTTGGACAGTTTAATTGTATATTCAGAAAGTATTAGCATATTGTTAGCGAAAGAGATGCTTAAACAGAGGATTTGCTTCAAGTCCCAAATCAGAGGCAATATTTACATTGGTGAATACTTTGTCTGAAAGCAGACTATATTATACAACCCCATATCATACAAACGGAATAAAAGGCTGCCTACCAACAATGCCTCCTACATCAAACAGAGTAGACAGGTCTCCAGCTCTCTTTGCATCCAAGTGGGCTGACAAACAAGAAACATATCATGATGACTGGGAAATATACACATCACAAGAGAAAGCATGCTGTGTAAGAAAACATGCTGTAAATAACAAAGGAAGGCACAGGTGCGCACGTGTTACCTGCTTTAGTGATGTAAAGCGGCAGCCAGAAGAGGAAGGTGTAGCTGACCAGCTTAGCAAACAACAGACATAGAGAAAACTCCACCACTCCCTGCACACAGGGATGCATTATTTTCTCCATTGTTTTACTACTAAATAATATTTGAAAAACTGTCAAGAGTGGTCTTGTAACTAAATATTTCAAGCATCTGATTCTACTTAATTTAACTAATTTTGTCACGGCCAGCAGTTTTTATTAAGTTTCATTTTTATAATCTCTGGGGCCCAATGCTGGTGTTAGAAATCCCCCAAACAATTGATAACTCCTCCCACAAGTTTGTTTTGTACCCACTAACTCAGTTTAACCAATTGTAAATGTTTTTTTTAAACCCTACCAAACCTTTAAGACCATCTGATGTTACATGCCAAAAACATGCCCCTATCCCAGCTTCCTAGGCTTATGGTAAGCTATAAGGTAAATTAAATAATGAATACACTATAAATAGGTATTCACTTATTTTTTGTGTGATTATGTCTATCAATGTGCGAAATATAACTACTATTACATGTATGAAATGACTATTTATTTCAAAATAAGGTCTTCTCATTCCAAATCTGACGAATGTGCTTACTTCTTCTGCTTTTACATCTTGATCATCATAGGTTGATAAGATTGCTCTAGATTAATTGATTGAGTTTTTTTTTTTAGAAAATATGAGTTTTCTTAAATGGATAAACATCCTCATCGTTTATGCGGGACTTACTCAGACCATGGATGTGTGCGACTGGTGGGGTGTGTGTGAATATGGACTGAATGGATAATGCTCTGAAAATTGGAGAGCATCTTTTAGCGTCTGGAAAAACACTATGTAAATTGAAAGCATTATTAATATTATTATTATTATTATTATTAACTTTTATACAGAGATGCCCTCGTTTTTTACAGAGGCCTCCTCTAAATATTAACTCAATGAAATTATGTAAAAAAAATCAATATAGTAATTATTTCACAAGTATATTGTTAATATTAGTATTTTTCAAGGCAGAGTACTTTTTGTCAAATTGGCCATTTATATCATCATGTATGACCTTAACACATAAGTATATAAAAAATAATTTTAAAGTTACCAAATGCCTTTTCACCTGGTACTTGAGTACTTTTCACAAGCTAGATCTTAATTTTACTTTAAAAAAAAAGGCCAACACGACCCATTACTGGTGCAAAAGTTCTCTCTGCTGCCCTACACTGCTAACTCATAGAATGAGTTATCTGCAATCAACTCTCTTACCTCCTGACAAGAACAAACTGGATGACAACTAATCAAGCTTCAAGAATGGACACTCAAAAGAGACTACTGTACTGCGAGGCGCCAGGGCTGACTCCAGATTATCTATACTCATACTACAAGGTTTCCACTTATCGACTGCCAACCGGGGCTCCTCAGGTTTCAGTCCTTAGTTCTCTTCTGTTCTCCATCTACACCACCTCCCTGGGCCCTTTCATCCAGATTATTGTACCACTGCTACTCTGATGACACTGCAATTGAATTGTCATTCCCTCTAATGACTCATCAGTAACTCCCTGCATAGAGGATTGTCTGAACAACATCTCTACAAGGCTGAAGAACCATCACCTATAGCTCAGCATGGCTTACAACCTAAATACAAGTTTTTCCTTACTTTAATGATTGATTAATCAGCTGAGATGACTTCTGTGTTTTAAGCCAGAGTTAGACTTTAGCTTCGTAACAAATTGTATATTGTCTCTCGGTCCAGCGTAACTCAGTGCATCTGCTATATGAACACATGTAAATGTAGATTTTAAGTTCGGCAATTTAAATTGTATCCTAGTACATATACACTGTACTTTGACACATACTTTAAGTTGGGTACAAATTTTGGTACTGTTACCACCCCTGGCAATTACAATATTTAGTCTCAGCTCGTACAACATATGCTATATGCTAATGTAGCATTGAACCCATAAAGAGGTTTTGTTTATTAATATGCTGGTTTTTCAATCCCTTTGAAAGTAAGATTAAATGACTTAATGCATGGACTCTTGTTTATGCCTCAAATACATAAAATATTCATGTCGGCTTTCTTCCCTTTCGGGGTCGCCACAGCGGAATGAACCGCCAACTCTCTGGCATATGTTTTACGCAGCGGATGCCCTTCCAGCTGCAACCCATCGCTGGGAAACATTCACACACTCATTCTCACTTTAACACTATGGACAATCGTTCTTACTCAATTCTCTTATTCCGCATGTCTTTGGACTTGTGGGGAAACTGGAGCACCCGGAGTAAACCCACGCGATCACGAGGAGAACATGAGAACTCCACACAGAAATGCCAACCGACCCAGCCGAGGCTCGAACCAGCGACCTTCTTGAGTGAGACGACCGTGCTACCCACTGCGCCACCTTGACGCTTACATAAAATATATTCAACGTAAACTTATTTGGAATTATATCCTGAACTCATGTCCTGACCACATATATATTCCAGTGTATTTATTAACCAATTTACCCATATATAAATGAACAAGGTGACCAAGAGATTTTGTCTGGGCTCGATTTATCTTAAATTGGAAAGTACAAAAAGAACACGGGGAAAGAAGTGGCCTAAATAGCCATGAATACAGTGGAACTGTATAATTGCAGCTTTATTCATATGCAACACTTAGTTAGAAATGTTAGTACATAAGGCCTCAGAGGGATCCAGATGAATGCATGCTGATGGAAGAAAAGCACTCACAGGAATACGTAAAGCTCCCATGAAACTGATGGCCGAGGGTTCAGGCTCACTCTTCACCACCACCACCTGCTGCACAGGAACGCAGACACCACTGCTCTCCTGACCAAGCAGCAGCAACTCTGTGTCCCAGCTCTGACAAACACAACAGGACAATGAGATATCTTGTATAACCAAAGGAGACACAACAAAATAAATAATCAAACCTGTGTTGTTGAGGCTGAATTGTACTGCAGGTAAAGATCTTTGTGTCCATTTTTGCGATTCCAGCATTTATGCAGCTTCTGGGAGGAAACATAGTAAGTTCAGAGATCAATACAGACTGGTGAGTGAAAATTGTGTGTTCTAGATAAGAATCTTAATTGCATTGATATCTCAATATTTGAGCTTGAATTCTTCACAGCAGTGAATTGATGCAACTTTTTTGAAGTCATCTCTGTTTTTCACACAGTGTTTCAAATCACTGTGTTTCATTCTTTTGTTAATGTGAATAAAGTTGCCTAACTTGCCACTTCAATATGCCCCTAGAGAACATAATTCCTCAAACGCACAGCTCCCCATTCATAATTCTGTGTTTTCTGATGTCATTAAATGATAAGAAATGTATTTTAAAGTGAAGCACTGGAGGTGCTATTTACTGTTCTCCGAAAGTATAAAGATTTTGAGGAGCGGCTAGCTAGATCTGGTTTCAGAGCTTGACCTGTCTCTACATGTGAACTGGAATTACTGATTTAGTTAGGGTTATTATTATTATAACTAATAACCTTTTTCAATTTTTTATTTACTTTTTCTCGGACTAAATGGACACTTTCATGTGCTTAACATGCTAGAAAACCCATTGGAATTTAAGGTCACCACACAGGGCAGAATTTGGAGTTGAGGGGGGAGTTTGTATAATAAATATATATATAATAAAGATCTTGTTGGCATCTGAGACTAGGAGTATATCAGGCCTAAGAGTGGTGCTGACAATGTGTTGGGTGAACCAAAGCTGTTTCTCCAGGTCCACTAAGAGCAGCCAATCCTGGGCTTCCATCAAGATCCCCCCGGCCACTTTCTTGAGTCCTGGCGTCGGCTTCTGTCCTGTCTTCACAAAAGTGATTGTGCTGATTGTACTGCGCACTGCAGCTACTTATCCCATTGTTGATGGCTTCTGCAATTGGTTTCAAAAACTGATTGTGGCACCATGTGCATCGGCCCTCACCTAAAGCTTTTGCGCAGGAGCTCAGTATGTGCTCCAATGTTCCACTTGTTGAGTACTGGGTGTAGATTTGGGCATCCATCTTACCCCAGGTGAAGAGGTTTGCTGGACTAGACAGCACATCATAAACTGCCCGAATGAGGAAGCTGATGCGGCATGAGTCAGCCTGCCAGAAGTCCGACTGGGCCATGGCCTTAGCTCACCTTGTCCAGGACCCCTGTTGGCTCTGCCACCCCGCTCTACTGAGTTTCCCTTCTTCCAAAGTAGCCATAACTTCCTTCTGGATCTGCCTCCGCGTCTCCTTCCCCTTGGCATTCTTACACCAGTGAGTTTGGACCAGTTCCAAGCCTGCTCTACATTGGGCTACCACACTGACTAGGTTTTCTGGTGCAACCAAGAGTCAGCTTCCAGCACCGCAGCTTGCCACTCCACTTCCTTCCCATCTTTACCACCACTGCCTTGGCCACCTTTGGGTCTTGTGGGTCTTCCACATTCAAAGCCGTCCATGTTCGCGTTACCTTGAATTCCTCTTACAAAGATTTCAGGGGTAGTCGCTGAGACTTCTGGGCAAACCAAGCCAGCTCCTGAGACAGCTACTGACCTTCCTGTCCAAAGCCTCCACTGTGGACATAGGACCTTCATAGACAAGCAGCGGCCAAAGTATCCTTGTAAGAATACCAACCTGGTATATCCGTGCTTTAAACTTGCCTGGCAGGCCAGATTTGTCCACTGCTCTCAGTCAACTGAGTTCATGGCATGTAGCCTTCACTGATGCTGTGTCCTTGAGTCTGCTGTTGAAAACCTTACCCAGGCTCTTCACTGGTTTCTCAGCGATGGTTGGTATTTGCTTTCTGTTTATGTAGGACCTCCACTTATCAGTGACTCTGCCCTTCTTCACAACCAATGATCTGGATTTGGCTGATTTGAAACTCATCCTTACCCACTTGATCAACTTCTCCGGTCTTTGAGGCCACCTGCTTCCTGGCACAGTCTCTGTGATGAGTGTCAGGTCATCCACAAAGGTCCTGGTTGGTAGCTGAAGGATCCCTGATTGTGTCCAGGGGCCTAGGCACTTTGGCTCAGCCGACTTCATCAGCATTTTCATTGCGAGGGAAAATAAGATTACTGAGATGGTGCATTCTGTCATAATCTCCACCTCCAACTTGTGCTAATCTATTTATATCACAGATATAGAGCTGCTGGATTATGGGAAAAATATTATCATGTTTATTTAGGTAATGACTGAAAGCACAATAAAAAAAAAAGTTTTCTGTGTATTTGTAAATATACTGCATTATCATTGATTTAGATGGAGTTTCCAGAGATATTTTCATCGAAATCAAAGGTTGATTAATTGCACAGTCCTAACAGAATCCACAGGACTGACCTGAGCATTTGCAGCAGAGTTCTGGGCACTGGCTGTCTTCAGATCGTTCGGGTCTGCAAACAAACATTCAGAGATGGAACTGATACACATTAGCTTCAGCACATTTTCAAGTTCCAATTTTTTCGCTTACGCTCGATCAGAAAAAAGAAGCAGATTATGCCCGTGACCGCAATGATCACTCCAGGAACAATGAAGGACAGCCCCCAGTTTGAGGAGACATAATATCCAGCGATCAGAGAGCCCAGAATGTTCCCAACGGACGTATGTGAGTTCCACACCCCCATGATAAGGCCTCTCCTGATAACAGAAGACATCTCAAACTTACAACAGAACGGGTAGTGTTTCTACCATGGCAAATTTACAAAATGTGGAGCTCTTCATCCTCCCCGGAAGCACTATTTGCCCAGACGCTAATTTAATTTCAAATTCTGTATAAACTAGGGATGAACCGATAGTACTAGCATTTCAGTACTCGCCAATACTGATACTTAATAAAAACATGATTTCAATTTACAGAAAACAGCTTTAGTCATATAATGAAAAAAAAAAACAAGAGACTAGTTTGGAATTAAGACTATTTATTTACAATGAAAAGTATGTTGTATGCAAAAAAAGGGCTTAAATCTTCATTCTTATAAATTAAGTCTAGCTTAAATCAAGTCCTGGAATTGTTTCACATGTATTATGGCTAGTTTGCAGTAGGCTATGGAAATTAATGTTTTTTTGACGTGTAGTTTAGGCAGCTCCGTGCCAGTCATGTATTGGCTGCTTGGGACATCATATCTGGGCTTCAAAACCTAGAAGAGATGCAGGAACCCCAGATTTTCTACCTCCGAGAGTGGCTGCTCACTCAATGTAATGTACTCGATAATTGCCAGTGTTATTTTCACAGCACATGGATTGTCTCTGGACATTTTCTCTTGTCTTGCAAGAGTTTGCTGTAGTGTGGGTTGTGTTGGTTGACATGTCTCGCCTAGTCTTCGTCTGTGATTAACCCCTTACACGCCGTTCCAACATAAACATTTATCTAAACGGTGGTATCGGTCCCCGGTATCGGGGGTCTTTTAACGAGTACGAGTACTTTAGAAAATGTGGTATTGAGGTTGATACCTAACACCGGTATCTTTATCGATGCATCCCAAGTCTAAACATTAGCATACGACAGAAAGCCATGACAAAACTGATTCATAACACTGTGCAGAAGGACTGTGCTTATAAATCGAAAATCTCCATAAAGAATACATAGGAATATTCAATGAAAGCATTGAGCGAGACAGCTCTTTTTGTACTTTTTAATAATGCAGGTGGTTGATTACCTTTAATTTAAAATGAGACAGTTGTTTTTTTACCCACATGCTTAATTAAGTGAAAGGTACATACCGTACCTTTATGAAAAAAAAAACACAAGTAGTGATCCAGACTGATTAAATAGACCAGGCACTAAGTAATTTTCTTTAACTGCCTATCTTGAATTATCTCATTAGTTCAACAACTAACATCAGTGAAAATAGAAGTCCAAAAAGAATATTTGTAATTTAGAAACATGGACAAACAACACTTAAGGTAAGGCAACATTGGGGCAAAGTTTTGCCGTGAAAATGAGATGGGTGTGTGTAATGGGAAAAATGTAATCATTAATAGAGAGATTAATGTTTATAATTTTAAGACTGGTTAAATGACATTTACTTTATATGAGCGGTGCTTTGGTAGAGCAAGAGCCAGAGATAGGCAGCAAGTGACGTTGAGTTCGACCCACTAGGGGTTTATATTGTGGGTCAAGCAGGAGTTCGGTCCCTTGAACTTCTTTCTTCTACCCCTCTTGGGATGTGCCCTCACCAATGGATCTACCTGTACAATGCAACGTATGCATGATTTAAGTTTCCTTAGTAAAGCTGCTACTGTGTTTTCCGTATTTCATGTCTCTTGAGTATCTATTTCAATAACAGTGCTCAACGATATGCTTCGATTTCCAATCAATGGCTGCTGACGGGCCCGAACAGATCAACAGGGAAAAGCAAAATCAATTCTCCGCTGGTCTGGGGTGAGGGAGGTCTGGGCATCCCTGCTTGGACTTCTACCCCCGTGACCCAGCCCCGGAAAAGCGGAAGAAGATGGATGGATGGATGGATGGAATCAACATTCCCCAAATTTAGCCCCAGGTTCCTACAGGCTTCAAATAATCAATGAGTATAATAAAAATCACCTCACATCTTGTTGTAAGACAATTGATGGTGCTATTGATGTAGTGTTATTGAAATGAAATAGATTCTTTTTCTAACTGTACAAGAGGTTGCATGTTAAAATGCAAGAGAAATTGTAATTGACTGGTTTATAAACAGATGTAGAGTATGTAGGAACAAAAGTTGTATGTAGATCCATTCAGACAGCTGTATGTGACAGTATATATCACAGGTGTCAAACTCAATTCCTGGAGGGCCACAGTCCTGCCTAGTTTTGAGGTAACCTTAACTGAACACACCCGATTCCTTTAATAAGCTACTCTTGGCTTGTTTAATGCTACTCATGTCTCTCTTGGAATATGGTTGGAACAAAAACCAGCAGTGGATGCGGCCCTCTAAGAATGAGTTTGACACCCCTGGTTTTTATAAAGTGAAACAGTTCATACTGTTTCCAGATACAAATCCAAAGATGGGAGAATGGACAAATATGCTATTTGTCAATTAAAAAAAAAATTGCAGTTTTGTATTATTGTGTGTATTAAGTGCTATTTCATTTCTGAAAGTCTGAAAGTATGATTATTAATATAAATGTTTCATATAATCTAAAAATTATTGATGTTTTACTTTATATTACAACAAAAAAAGATTCATTGTTTTAAACTTACCAATCTACTCATTTAATAATTTTCTAACGTGCTGTTACTAGTTTTCAAAATAATTAGCTTCATATCTTTGTAAATCAATATCTATACCTCCAGCTCTGCTTGTGAATGAACAGATAAACCTTGGGTTTTCACGAGAAATCTTTGGTCCGATGAACTTTTCGATGTTATGTAAGCTCAAAGTGCGCACGTTGGTAGCTTGCGGATCCCTTCTTGGGGGTTTTAGAACAGACAAGCTGGGAGTACGCTTATATTTTAACTCCACCACAGCTATCTATTGTTTGTTTACTATATAGTGAGTTAAACCCCGAGCACGTCAAAGCACATTTAGCTCTGAAGCACCACCATGTGGTTGGAGACTTTCGTGTCTCCCTGGTGCCATCATGCAGCAAGGACCACCATTACATCTCCATTTCCCTCGAGCTGGGCGAACACACTCAGTTGTTTAGGAATGCAAAGACGCCAGCTAATTTAATTCGCCCCAATGTGGTCGGACCTTTATATGTTGACACACTGTGACTTCAATTAAGGTGCTTCCACTCGCTCTTGTGTTACGCTGAGAGTTCCTTCTTAACCTTTGAGCGATAAATGACTCCTATTTAATATCTAACAATATTTCAGACTTGCATGATTTACTCCCAAGACTAGTGACTGAGTTAAAAAAAAGTCTAGAATTCTTAGAGAGCAATTTGTTTTAGAAAATGGTTTATTTCTTACCTGCCTTTGCCAAACCAGTTACCTATGCAAGTTACCACACTTGGCCAGCCAGTGGTCTGCACCAAACCATTGCCCACCTAGTGACAAAATTCTGATTAAAAATAAAGCATTTTAAACTCAGTCACATGGAAAACTGTGATAAAAGTAAGATCTTACTATAAATATATAAATATTTTTTCTCATTGAAAGTGATAACCCTGTAGTGGGAACCCACCTGAACAAATATATAGAAACCAAGGCTGTGAATGTCGTAGATATAGCCCAGGCCAAACAAGCATGTGAAGAGACCGCTGAATAACATTCCCACAGTCAGATACAGACGAATGGGCAAACGTTCTCCGATGATTCCACTGGGAATTAAAATGCAAGAATTAAAAAAAGTTTTGTTCAACAGAACGAAGCACCAAAATGAAAAAAAAAAAAAATAAATCAATATCCATCAATAATCAGGGGACAATAGCCACACATATGGCTGTTTAACAATATTTATAAATACTCTTGATGGCCAGGTCACCAGCAAGACACATTTCTGAAAGTTTATATTCTTCTCTTTCTCTAATTGTTCTCTTAGTCATGTTGTTCTTCGTCGCTGTTTTTATGTGAGAATGTGTATCGATGATCTCAGTTTTTATTAATCGTTCTCTTTGTGATAAAACAAGTTAATATGGCAGAGCTAACTGTTTCTTTTTTTTTTTTGTTAACATTGATCGTTCTGCCATTATTTTAGATTGAGGTGCATTAACGCACAAAACTTCTGACCAAAAATTTTGTTAGGTTTGTAGAGACCTTAACATCAGCACACTGCTAAAGTAATTTACGAAAAATTCTAAACAAAGATTTCTAAATATAAATAATTTCTGAACTGTAAATTATAAATTGACCGCACTAAAATAAATTGCACTTGATGTAGTTTGATAATAAAACTTCAAAATAGTATTATACTGAAAAAAATCCACAAAGCCAAATAAAAGGACACCATCATAAAACATCTTTATGTTTAATTATTGATGATATTATATATGTTACACTATGAAACGCTTCATGGATATATGAAAAGTCTTACAAAATCATTCACTTTCCAAAATCATACATGCCCCCCATTAAAATAAATAAACTCAAGCTTTGACATTTATTTAAATTTCTGTGTAGAGACAGATCACAGTAGAGGAAGTGTAAGGTTAAGTTCTCCTTTAGGTCTAATCCTGTTATTTAAATAAAATTACTAACAAAGTTTACTATATTTACACCACAAGATATATCTTCTGTTTCTACATAGTCACAGCTCAATTGGATCCACTTCTAAAATAACCAAAGGCTCAGTGGAATAAAAATCTGATTTAGCAGTTCATACTTTTCATCAGTCACTGCTCTTACCTGAGATACATGCCTATAGCATACGCACACAGAAAAGAGTAATCCATTGCTCCGAGTAACTGCTTGTAGTTGTTTCTGTCTAGAGTAAAAGACACAGAGAAGCTACAAACGTTTACGCCATTGAACAGAACCCCTCTAGACAGGTAATTCATGTATGCAATGGATGAAAGCTTACCAAAAGGTTTCCAACTGCAGTCAAGCTCTGAATGCAGCCCAGGCCTCTGACTGCTGCTGCTCTGAGTGGCCTCCAAAGAACGAGAGCAGTTCTTATGCAGCTCACTCTACGAAAACCACAAGAGTTCATCACCAGAGTTCATAAGGAGAAAATAGCCTTTCCCAGTATTTATCAAAGAGTAGGACAGGGCATTATGGGCCAAAAAAACCTTCTTTTTTTTCACACAAAAAAAATCTGATTTATGATTTAAATAGATTTCCCTCCTACATAAAATCATTGTGCAGAAGACAAAGAAATTAGTTCCTAACTAGCTTCATCTTTAATTAGTTTGGATTTTTCATTCTGTGATTTGATCTGGAAAAAGTTAAAGTGCAATCAGAAAAAACAAAAACAAAAAGACATTGCTTTTTGCTATTTTGAACACTGAAAATATGCTCAGAAGTTTTAGCTTCAACGCTTTAGTTTAGTGCAATTTACGGGAGCATGCCTTTAGGTTCAGCCTTCATTTTGGAGCATTTAATGAGTAAAAAAGTGTGGGTCTGATTCCTGAGAATGCTCTGGTTAAATATTTAAACTGTATTATACAATACTTGTTTTAAACTTTTTTTAAACACAGTTTTTTCCTCGATGTGTAATAAGGGTAACATTTGCTGGTCCTTGAGCTTCTTTTCTAGTCAAATTTTAAAAACTTAAAGCCTCTTGGATTTTTCATACTAAATGTAAAAAGAGGGTATTCATATTATAACAATTGTTTGTCCTCAAGCATATATCTCACTAAAAGAGGGTCTAAGGCTAAATTCAACTTCAGACAATTCAAGTTGGGAATGTAATTCTGTATATAATTGATTATTTGCTTAATTTGACACAAAATAATAAAAAATTCAGATGAGATTTGCAATCCTTTTTTTTGATTGCTCCTGAAAGCGATTGTTTACATAATTACAGTGATTCACTGGACATGAGACATTCCTAAACGGCTTTTTCTCATTAAGCTGAGCCCATTTTCTTGATAAAGGTACAATGACTGTAAATGTTTATTTCTTCACCCTCTCTTGTGAGGACTTTAATAAGAGTGCTGCATGCTTTACCTTCACAATGCTGATGGGCTTCCGGGAGAGATGGAAGCTAGTGTAGAGCAGGAACGTGAGACCAAATGTGAAGGCCTTGTACCTGTTTGACAAAAAACAATGCAAAGTACAATGAGGCCTGGTGAAAAAAACAACAACTTCACATTGACTTTGATCTTGGGAAAGAACATGGACGTTTGCCAAATCTCACACATGGACACAAAAACTTGCAGCTGCCAAAAAATTGTCAAACAGCACCAACATCCACTCTGATCTCACAAAAACATGAAACACTGACAAGTGTGGTTAAAAGTGGTGTTCTTTATGTACGTGTCTTGTAATACTCAAACGAAGTAATTTTTCTAATTCAAAGTTTGTTTAGACTCATAATAAATACAACAGAAAACATCTATTACATCAATCAATCAAGTTTTATATAGCGCTTCTTAGCAGTTGCTTTCAAAGCAGCTTCACAAAGTCCTCGTGAGGATCAGGTAGAGTAAATATGAGTTCCTCCGTGAGGCCCCTGGGAGCCTCTCTGACTGAGGCAGGTGCTAATCACCTCCCCAGCATAAAGAACATACAAACTACTAAAAATTTGCCAGACAGCACCTGAAGAAACAAAACAAAAAACAAACAAAGACAAAACAGACACTAACAAACAAATACATACAGGGAGTGCAGAAGTTGTATTTCTGAGGATTAATTTTATTATGGAACAACAACCATGTTCTCAATGAACCCAAAAAATTCATTAATATCAAAGCTGAATATTTTTGGAAGTAGTTTTTAGTTTTAGCTATTTCAGGAGGATATCTATGTGTGCAGGTGACAATTATTGTGCATAATTATTAGGCAACGTAACAAAAACAAATATATACCCACTGCAATTATTTATTTTCACCAGTGAAACAAATATAACATCTCAACATTCACAAATATACATTTCTGACATTCAAAAACAAATGCTTAATTGGTAGTAGGCTTTCGAGCCTATACAGCTTGGAGTAAGACAACATGCATAATGAGGATGATGTGGTCAAAATACTAATTTTCCTAATAATTCTGCACACAGTGTACACACCATGGCCGTTATTTGTGTAACAGAAACCTACATAAAACTAATGAAACAGTCAAATAACTGTTTCAATAAAAAAAAAAGTTAACATCTTGAAAAAAACAATAAGTAAAGAAGCTGTTTTCTGAAGAAAAAATGCGCATAAAAAATTCAATATGACTGTTTTAGGTGGAAAATAGTAACAGAGCCACCTTTCCTCTTTGTATTGTTTTTATTTTCAATGAGCATAGAAGCAAATGAAATCTTGGTTGGAATGGAGTCAGTGTCGTTCTCATGCAGATATAGTGTAGCTGTACATTGGTGAGCCTGGAACACGACTTCTTTATGATGTTCATTGTAGAAAAAGCTGACTCCGCTGTCTTAAGCACTCATCATTGCAAGTTTCATTCGCACGTGGCTGGGTTGTACATTTATGTGTGATTAATCTCGTAGATCGCTCATACTCGGCTTCCAGTTCCTTAAATTTTCGTACTCTCGCCTCGGTCTTCAGGAGATGCTTTTGTGCAAAACAAGCTGCGCTTAGTTTCATAGTTGGTAAGGTTATAAGAAACTTCCAGAGATGAGTGCTCCAGAGAGTGTTCTTATCTTTTCCTTTGTTATTTGAGCGAACTTGTGTTCAAAGGAATTTGAACACACCTGATACACACCTGTATCTCCGGAATTCACTGAAGAACCAGCTAAACCTGCTTTGACACTGTCAATCCGTATCAACAGAAAAACACTGCATAAACTGCTAAAGAGACCGCTCAAATAAATACAAGTGTTGCAAAGCACGTAGGTCTAGAAGGTAAAACTGCCTAAAATGAAAACATACAACGTCTCAAATTGTAAAAAAGCATAATACATGTTCATCATTTATTGATCTGTCCAACCAATAAATGGTGTGTAGTAGAAAAAATGCTCTTGCAAAGAAGAACTCAAATACTTTTTGGATGCTACATCCAAGGGGAACAATAACAAATTGTTAAAATACATTTTCCAACTTTTTAAAACAAAAACAGAAGTAACAGCAGGTTTTCTATTACAAAATGTACAAAATGTAATTTAAACTGATCATATTTTATCTTAACTTGTTTTACTTTAGGAAAACATTTAATAAATGCAAAACCTGTAATGTCCAGAAGTTAAATTTGCTGTTTGTGACTATCACATAAACTTGCTGAATCAAATTCAATTCACAAGATCAAAATTTAACTAGTATAATAAACCTTGTGGCCTTAGTTTACTTACTTACTCTCTTTTCATTACATAATAATCTTCAGTCGGCATACCAAACACTGAATGCGTCAACAGAACCAGCATGGCTCTCTAAAATAAAAAGTTCACTGCTGCATTTCAATTCCATTCATTCAGTAAATGCTCATCTAAAAAAAGTTACTGGTCGGTTCGTTCAATCAACTTCAAAAAGCTTTACTTCTGTAGTATCTTGACGATACAAATGTCAAATGTATACTAAATGTATTAATTTATGACATATTTATGAGCCCCCCTGGCCCCACTATTTGAGAAGCACTGCTATACACTAAAGTGAGCTAGGTCTTTTTGGGAGTTTAAACAATACAATCAAACTCTACAATAAAACAATAAAAACTGTGAGAAAAACCCAGAATTAAGATGCTGCATAGTGCACTCAAAATTGATGAACTACTCCACTAGAATAACCTCACTTGTTTTAATAAAAAACTTTAGCTTTAAATGTCAAGCCTGTTGTAATAGTTTACATGATCCACCATCTCAAATAAGATAAGATTTGAAATACACACAATTCCGAAGAACTTGACACCAACTTTGCCAATTGAACAGAGGGGAATAAACGAATGAGAAGAAGTCAAATGTAATGTTGAGATTAAATCAATGGATATCTGATTTGTCCTGAACAAACACAAATTGGTGTGCAGAGGGAAAACTCACCACTGGTCCCTGTTGAAGGATGCCAGGAAATGGATGCCAGGGGGGACTGGTGCCATGCCTTAAGATGAGAGCGTAATCCAGAAGCTTAATGAATATAATAAATATTTTATGCAGAATAAATTTAGGTCACAAGACCCATCTCTGAGGACAGAAGTCACATCCAGCCCTGCACACAAAAAAAACATACACAATTTAGTAGAAAAAACAGAAGAAAATCGCATCATTTTGAAACAACCAATAACTGGATAATAATGTTATTTTATCATTATAAAAACACGTGTATTGCATCATGTCATTTGAAATGACTACGTTTGTATCCAAAGTTAGTTTTTTATTTAATGTGTAAAAAACATGTTTAAAATGTGAACACGAACCTTACAAAATGCAATTCATATATAAAACAAATGTAACTACTCTTTTTTTCTTGTTGTTTTTAACTGTAGTTTAATTCATTGCCTGTAAATTTACAACAGATTTCAGTTTTTCCTTTTATAACGGACTTTAAAGAAATGAGAAAGTAATTGTAGCCAATTTGCTTGTTTTAATGGTAGGATTGAGCAAGTCAGCAGTTATGTGCCATTAATATAATTTTAAACGCATGTAAAACGACTGCAAAAACCTGTTAACGTAAACTCAATGATCTGTGTTTTAGCGGTAGAACTCTTTAGGTTAACTCTTTTATTCCATTAAAATACTAGATAATACCATTTAAAGACATAATTTAACTGTAAGTTCACAGAAAATTTACATAAAATTACTAAAATGTACATTTATTCTGCTGTATTTTGCAGGGGTTTTTTTCAAACATTTAAGGCATCTTTAAAATAGAAAAAAAATTTAATTTTACTGGTTTGAACATAAAATCATTGTACAGCAAGGAACCATTATTTTGTAATTAAATGGAATTCTACCATAAAATTACTGTCCAGTTACCTAAATAACGGTAACTCTCTAGCAGCTTTGCTGCCAGTAGTTTACTGGTTCTTAATGGGGATTTTTTGTACAGTGTGGTTGTCTGTTCATGAATGGATAATATAACGATAAACAAATTAATTGGCAAATAATTGTGTGTTTTCTCATGGTGTCGAGATAAAGGGAAAACTGTCAAATTCAGATGGCTATCAATTTGTTTTTAGCTTATTTGGTTAATTTTATTGAAACAAATGTATAACTAATCCCCTCTGAAGTAATAATAGTCATGGTAACATCACTGCTAAGCAGCTGACCATTTCGTCCTTACAAAGAGTCCTCAAATTATGTTGTGCTTCAGAAAACTGATATCACTTATGCGATAAGTATGACAAATAGTATGGCTAACATAAAATATGCAATATATTTAAAAGTAAACCATAAAATAATTTAAAATATTTTAATTACAATAATTGAATATTTTATTATAAACTATTTCAATAAAAATGTGTATAAACCAAGTTGAACAGAAAATATCTGTAACATCAATACCAACATTCACGCTTTGACATTTTCATTAACAGCCCGAACCGTTTTGAACGTTCTTACTTGCCGTACACGCAGCTGGGCGGATTCGCAAACCGGATGTACGTACGGTTGCTTAGCAACTAGGCACGATTTATGCTGTCGTTGCGTAGAGGAAACGGAAATTCCGGAGGGGCACAAACTCGGCTACAACACCGGACTTCAAATGTCATATGTAGTTTATTTCACGGAGATTAACTTAATTGCTTGTTTGTTTTTCTAGCATGTTGATTTTGTGACTGTATATTAACACGAGAAGAATCTTAATCGAAGTTACAGAAGATCCAACAATTCGCACAACACAGCGGCGGACAGAACAGCCACGTTTTCTTTAACGTTCTCAAGTAACGTAAACGTTCAACCTGGTGAGCGTTCACCGCCGCGATTCAAACATTGGCAATAATAGACAAACTAACGTTATCCTCTCAAGTTCCTTGTACAAGTAAAACAAACAAACGAGTAGTCGAAATATCAAGTGTCGAGCTATCAAGACAGTATTAATTAAACATTTCAAAGCCCAGATTAATAAATGAATTCAGTGTTTACTTTTTTGTCGGATCCGTAGTCTCTCGATGTTATTTGGAGACAGAAGCGTCTACTTCCGTGTTCTGCCCCGCCAGCTGAGTCCGGTGCGCGTGCGCGTTGAGTTCTCGGTAGGTCAACCCTAAACTAGGGAGGGCTGCCGCGAGCCTGTTCCAAATGGAACACTCCGGACTTGTAGACTTTTTTTTATTTTTTTTTATTGCTTATTTGAATACATTACAGGGTACATACAACCAGGGAGCACACACATCACAGCCAGGGGCAGCACATCATTACATTGAGCATTGGAAAACAATATACAAGTGTCAAATACATTCAGGTTCACGGAAGAAGAACGAGGTCAGATTAAGGAGTCATATAAAAGTTTAAATTTAAGCGCTTTACAATTTTGGGAGTGTTGGGTACTTTCATAGTAGTTTAGAAGATCTACTTTAAAAGCAAAAAAGTGGGGTTTGGAGTTATTGAATTTACATTTGTGAATATGAAATTTTGCCAGCATAAAAATTATGTTAATAAAGAAATATTTTTCTGACTTGTAGACTTCACTCGAGTGCACACTCTGGTGACGTCATGAAGGCCAGATGCGGATGGGCTTGGTTCAAGTTCTCGAGGGCGTTGCATTGATTGTATTTTATTATTATTATTATTATTATTATTATTATTATTATTATTATTATTATTATTATTATTATTATTATTATTATTAACAGAATGACAGCAACCAATTAAGTACAGTCAAAATTCATCACAAAAACAGGAGGGGGGGGGGGTTAGAAAAGCAAAAATAAAAGAGGAAAAATAAGAAGGAAGAGAAAATGCAATCATTCAAAAATGTTGTAAAGCTTAAGTAATTTAACAGTTCTCACAGCCTTCATATCAGTACAAGAATCAATAGAATTAACATACTCTTATGCAAATGAGGAGTTCAATGAAACGTGGTGGTCTGTTTATAACTCTCGACTTATGGACATACAATACAATTTAGCTAGAAAAATAATTAAGTTAATCAAGTATAGGCTAGAGCAAGGGGATTGGTCTACTGACACAAAGCCACATACAAAGAGAATTTTGAGAGCAGGTTAACAGAGATAAAGGCAGAAACATCTCGTGATAAAAGCCTGCTGTGAGGACAGGACCAAAATCAATGGGTTACACGTTCTTCAGTGTTTTTGCAAAAAGAACAAAGTGTGTTAATATCCGTTTTAAATCTTTGCAAATAAGAGTTTGTAGGATAAAACCTGTAAAGCGATGTAAAAGAAACATCTCCCTTCAGCTCTCGCTCTTTCTTTTTCTCCTCTCTGTCATATCTCTTCTGTATTTCTCTCTCCTGCTCTCTTTCTTTCTTTTCTCTCAATCTTTTTCCTTTCATTTATCTCTCCTACCTCTTTCTTTTTTTCCTCCTTTTTCTTTCTCTCATATCTTTTTTACTGTCTCATATCTCCCTTTTTTCTCTCTCTTTCTTTCTCCTCTATTTCTTTATTTCTATCAACTAAATCTTTTTCCCATATTTATCAATTTTTTCTACTCTTTCTTTCTTTCTTCCTCTCTCTCTCCTCTCTCTCTCTCTCTCTCTCTCTCGAGAGCAAGAGAAACAATAAGATATGAGAGGAGAGGAAAGGAGAGAGAGGAGAGAGATGAGAAAGTAAGAAAGACATAATGAAAAAAGAAAGAGAGGAGAGACAATGAGGAGAGAAACAATATAGAGGAAAGAAAGAAAGATAGTGGGACAGAGGAGCGAGAGAA
>UELW01000300.1:0-123858 GCA_900490495.1 Danionella dracula
CGATTATGTATGAGCGGAGAGTACAAATATTATGCATTTTTAATGGTTTGTGATTCATCTGCATTATCTGAATTAATTCAGCATGTGAGGATTGCTGTAGCCTCTCGGCAGAGTTGTCTGCGGAATGAAAAACAGCTCCCTAGATATTAAGGTTAAATTAGATTTGGGACCAGAGGTTGTTATTGGGCGTCAAGGACAGATGAAAAATGCAGCGCTCGGATGCAAACAGCTTTATCTTTTCTCCTGTTTCTC
Source organism: Danionella dracula (assembly GCA_900490495.1). Taxonomy (NCBI): domain Eukaryota; kingdom Metazoa; phylum Chordata; class Actinopteri; order Cypriniformes; family Danionidae; genus Danionella; species Danionella dracula. The sequence goes on from UELW01000300.1 coordinate 253, forward strand.
AAATTTAACTGACAGGAAATTTCAATATTAATTATGATAAGAACTTTACACAGTTGTTTTTCCGACTTGATGTATATTGTTGTGTTAAGCTTAGCTAGGCACGGTCGACATGGCCTGAAAAGATATGAGGATTTTTAAAAAAAGTGAATCAATATCAATTTTCAAATACACATGAGCAGTGGAGGTAGTGTCACATACCCTGAGCTTGTTTTTAGAAAAGTTACACAATAGTGTTTTTTAAAATTCTTTTTAACTTCTCTTTCTTTAGAGTGCTTGCGAGCTTATAGCCCCAAATCAGTGTTGAAAACGCAAATACATTTTTTTTTATTTTTTACAATTTTTGACTTTTGTACCAGACAAAATATGTTTTGTAATGTCGATTGTTAATGTACATGCGTTCCATACTCCAAGAAAGGTTGAGACAGCACGGTCTAATATTAGTAATAGTGTATATTGGACAAATGGTGTGATTTGAAACAGGAGATTGCAGGTATGATTTGGTACAAAAGCAACATCCAAGAAAGGTCTAGTTCTGTAGGAACGAAGATGGGCAGAGGATTGTGTGTTTTCCAACAAATGCGAGAGAAAATCATTGAAACGATTAAAGACAATGTTCCTCAAAGAAACATAGGAAGATATTTGGATATTTCACCTTAAACAGTGGATACCATAGTTAAGAGATTAAAAGAATTTGGAGGAATTTCAGTGCGTGAAGGACGTAAGCCTAAGCCGAGTGATCTCCGATCTCTCAGACAGCACTGCATCGAGAATCATCATTCTTCTATAAAAGATATCAACACATGGGCTCAGGATGACTTTGTCAAACCTTTAGCAAGTACCACAATATGTAGTTCCATCCATAAATGCCTCAATAGGATCAAAGACATCTGGGATGGACCATCAAACAGTGGAAGCATGTGCTGTGGTCAAATGAATCAGTATTTCAGGTATTTTTTGGGATAAATGGACATCCCCAGTCATGTGATCACTTTTTTATCCCAAGACTGGTTCTTTAACTTGTGATTCACGCTAATGTTTTGGGTCAGTAGTATGATGCCTGGTCTCTCTTGTGATCATGTTTAGCAGTGACTCTCTGTTTAACCTTGTTATTTTACGGTCACACTATGAAAAAAATCCATTCACTTTATTAGTATTGCGTTCAATGATGTGAAACCAGAAGTTCCAGCCTATACAATACTGCACCACATGATGCGACTACAGCAACCAGATTGGAGAGGTGAGCTTGCTGAATTCTCTTTGTACAGCAAGATTGTATTTTTTAGGACTTCAGTGTTGATCGTTGGTGTTTAGTTGCTGTTTGGATGATTTAAATTTAGCGCTCACTATTTTTTTAACATGCTGCCTGGTGGGCAAGGTCTTCACTGCCTTGTTTTCTGGACAAATAATAATAATAATAGTCCCTAGTCCCTCTTATTTGTAATGTCAAAGTTTGAAGCCAGCTTCGAGCTCTTCAGACCAAACTTTATTGGCCTATGTCAGAGACGCTGCTAACTAGGTTTTGCCCTATAACATATTTGTTATTAGGGCTCCTACCACACCCCTCTTACACTGTGAGCTGCTCACTACAGCTTGTACAGATGTTTGTCCAGGTTCCAATACATGCACAATTAAGTATTTTTAAACACATGGCCATCTCTAACCTATAATAAGCTTGATTGTATTTTCCTTTAGCTGTTCAGAAAACAAACAAAAGGGGGCTCCAGCAGCTCCTCTGACAATGAAGACCATGCTTTTCTGTATCTCTCCTCTTCTGCGCTTTTTTTCTTCTTCGGCTCTTCTTCTCGATATTGTTGTTGTAGTCTTTCTGTGGTGAGGTTGTTGCAAGAGTGTATCTAGCTCCACCCAGCTGCTCTTTTATGTCCCATCAGAGCTCTGAACATGTGATAAAAGTGTGAACTTTCAATGAGTATTCAGCTGTCAAAAACCTGCCCTGACCGAGCTGAACTTAGCCAAATGTGTGTGCTCTTGTCACTACCCATTGTTTTGTCTGGAATTGCATTCACACATGAAACTTTTTCTAGTTGCGTAATGGTCTTAAGCTGTATTCATATTTGGACTTCAAGCTTACGAATTGCCAACAAAGCATTCATAGTTGTGTGCTCCGTCCTGCACTGTCTTTGCTCAGATCAAAATTGCTGCAATAAGAATATTGCTGTGATAACAATCAACTGCTAGCAAGCCAAAACACAACACAGATAGTAATAAAAGACAGGTTTTATTTACCTTATCATAAATAGTTTCATTATAACGTCTTACATACATCCGCTGCTGCTGTAGAAGCTCTGTCTCTAAACTGATCAATATCACAGCGTGGCGTGATGACAATGCTAACTTCAAGCTAGCTAAAACTTAAAAAATACAGTTAAGCACAGCTAAGAGAGGAAGATTATTTACTTACTACTTAGATTATTAGTATTCTATGAGCTCCTTCAATGATGTGGAAGTTCTTCTTTCGAAGATAAACTTATAGTGAGACTTTCACATTTTTAGTTAATGATTATTACATGATTCTCAACTATAATTATAAATAAGCACATTTTTATTGAATACAACAATTAACAAAAATATTATATTCCCTCAAGCTCGCGCTCTGTGAAGCCTTGGCGCATGGTTAGAAAATGTCAGAGGTGCGCGTCGAGCTTTGCTAGGGGTCAGCGCAAGGTCACGCAAGCACACAACCTTCGCAGAGCGCAATTCGTAGACTTGATGCAGAAGTATAGATCAGGCTTTAGGGGCTCATTGTGGGATTTGGAATGCCAGCGCAGATAAAGTCATCGTCATTCCCATTTCTGGAAAGTTGCAGTTTCAAAGGTATCATATATTGATGCATACAACAGTGTGTGCGTACGTGCGTGTGTATGTGTGTTAGAGAGAGTGAGAGTCAGTATATCACTTGTCAATAACTCAACTTTATTGCCACCCCTCTTCCTTCAAGAGAAGCTATTTCTGCTTTACTGACATAACAGTTGAATGTATTGTGTCAGACAACACTCAGAAAAAATATCTTTCTGCTGCCCTGGCAAAAGTCAGTTTTATTACTGACTATTATTTAATTCCTCTCATGCAGAAAATTGTAGCATCTCTCTGTGCCTCGGTGAGGAATATTATGAGATCAATTTCACTTGAGGCTATCTGCCACGTCGTCTGATTCTAGATTAACGAGTCCATATCTTTGTTTATGTCATTTTTGCTTATCTTACTTGTTTTTGAATCTAGTTTTTTGGTCTAGCTCCTATTTTGGTCAGATGTTTCAGTTGTGGGGTCTTTTTTGCAAAGCTTTGGAGCAATTAATGAGAACACTCATCCTCCTCTTTTTTTACATTTGGGACCATCAGCAGCACAGCTTGTTGTGATCAGGAAGATTAAACCGGAATGTTGCATGATAATTAAACATTATCCTTATCGACGATTAGTTGTTCATTAAACCCAGTAGTTTGTTGATTATATTGATTTATTTTGGTGGAAAATGGGTTGAGTTTAGGGGCTAAGAAAATGTTCATTGTAGCATGGAGCTTTACTGATCAATATCCAGGATTTCTTAATCAAAATGTATTTAGATGTATTATCTAAATAAATAAATAACAGATCTTTACTATGTTATGAATTTTTTTGCATGAGAAAAATATAAAAATATACAAAATGAAAACAAAAATATACAAACGAAAAGGTTTTAGAGAAACGACATTAAAAAAGGAAACGCAATCAGTGTAATCAACTCAAATAAATAACAAGTGAACTCAAATTAAAAACTCAAATAAAAACTGAGATGGAAAAAACCCCAAAGCAAAATTACATTTAATTAAAATTAGACAACTATAATGTATTTCCTGCAAATGTAATTTCCAGCCAGTGCAAGTGATGCAGGACAGGTGTGATGTGTTCAGATCAGGGAAACCCCGGCCCTGCATGTCCACACGCATAGGGTTATTTTACCTATTTTATAAATTTTATAACCACATTTTTTTAGCACGGTTACGCGGTGCGTCCACACATATCCAGAGCAGTGACATTTGAAAAAGAAAACTGCTCAAATTCTGGTTCAGGCAGAGTTTAAAGGAGTTATTTGTTTAGAGTTTTTTTACTGATCCATCCATTTTCTTGTCAGCTTTCTTCTCTTTCGGGGTCGCCAGAGCGGAATGAACCGCCAACTCTTCTGGCATATGTTTTATGCGGTGGATGCCCTTCAAACACTGCAACTCATCGCTGAGAATCATCCATTCACACTCATTCACTCATGGACATTCATTTTTACCCAATTGACTTATGTTTTATGTCTTTGGAGTAAACATGCAAAGACATCCACACAGAAATGCCAACTGACCCAGCTGAGGCTCAAACCAGCGACCTACTTGCGGTGAGAGGACCGTGCTACCCACTGCGCCACCGTGACGCCCGCTTTGTAACTGATGCAGCAGCATTTTCTCAGAGCTTATATGGTTAATGTAGACAGAGCGAGGGGTTGCACTCCAGCTCTCTGTTAAAACAGATCTTCTGAGTCGTTCAGGACTACACAAGCACACAACATATTTTCTAACCTGTGTAATCACAGAACAGACGTGTAAAACCACCGCTATGTGTACGCTATAACTACATCTGCTCTCACCTCGTACAAATGCAAAAAGCTCCAGTCTTGAAAAAGAACCGCTTGAGCCTCAGATAAACGAGGAAGTTTTGAGAGGGAGACAGTTGTTGGTTAAGACTGGCGAGAGATTTTCCTTTATAAAAGACGTTATTCTTATTTTTTATGTGAGCTGCATTTCCCAGCCATTAAAAGGAAACGCTGAAGTCTGAAGAGCCGAGGCTCGGAGCTGAAAGAAGCTTCTGATTCGTTGATTTCACTTCAATGATTGAGGAGTCTGCTGCCTCTACTGGGTAGATTCACTCATTGCAGCGGTTTACTGGGTTTCGTGTGGATGCAGTTTTTTTCTACTCGTGCTCGTGTGGATGCGACTGTTTTCGTGAACGGGGTGCGAAAAAATCTGTTCAAATAAATACTAAATAAACAATAATAACAAAATATATGTTAAAAAAATAACCAGGTACATGTGGACAGGGCCTCAGTCAGTCAGCTTGGTCTAGTCGAGTATTGATTAATCAATCTTTATGGGGCAGCACTATAAAAGAGTTTCTCATGTAAGCTGGAGCCATTCAGGGCTACAGCTAGAAGTAGCATCTTATTGCCAATGCAATAAATTATAGGAAACCAGTGAAGGGTGAAAGACACCAGTGTGACAATAGAATCCCAATCACATTATTGAATAATCACAATATGAACAAATTACCAAATCGTGCAGCGCTACTTGATATTGTTGTTCTACAAAAATTCCCAATCTGCTCGTTATTTGTATGAAAACTACTCATATGAAATAACTTTCATGAAGTATCTTATATGAAATATTTGAATAATAATTAAACAGTAATTGCTTGTTATATTTTTCTCCTCACAAAAAAAACTAGCGTTTTGTTCAACGAAGCGTTCATCAATAAAAGATGACGCACTCATGGCATGCTTTTTTTAAAGTTTTTAAGGAATAAATTAAGACCATCGATAACTACACAGAAAAATGGAGCACCTAGAAACATCGTTGATTCAATTAGAACTTCCAAATTTGGCAGCTTCACCTGAGTTTGAGTCTGGAAGGACGGCTGGCGCTCATGTAAGAAGATGTTCCTCAGGTTCTACTCAGAATGCTTTGATTCACTGAACAGCTCTTGATAGGACCTGGGGGGGGTTTCCTGAGAGGACATAATTGTGTAAGCAGCTAATTGTCTCCAGTGGTGGAAGGGAATGAAATGCTTATGAAAACAGCTGCATTTGATTTGAGGGTTCCTCACAGGTGATGTTTAACCTCGGCTCAGCTGCGCTGTAGGCTTCTCTGCTTATAAACGAATGTTATCGTGATATTCAGTGGAAGCTGTCTGTCTTCATCAACTCAGTTGGCAGTGGAAAGATGGTGGTTCTCTATCTCTATCTCCTTCTCTTCTCCCTCCCTCTCTTTTTCTCTCTCTCCTTCTCACTCTCTCTCTCTCTTCCTCCCTCTCTCTTGCCTCTCTTGCTGTCTTCTCTCACCCCATTCTCTCTTTTCTTTTTTCTCTCTTTCTCTCTCACTCTCTCATTACCACACATCCCATCTCTCCCTCCCCAACTCTCCTCCTCTCTCCCTTTCCTTCCTTCTATCCCTCTCCCCACATTCCTTCTCTCATCCTCCCCTACTCTTCTCATCTCTCCGCTTCTCAGCTTCTCCCTCCCCCTCGCACTGTCATGCCACTCTACCTCCCTCTCCTCTTTCTCTCTTCTCTTCTTTCTTTCTCTAAACTTCTTCTTCTCTCTCTCTCCTCACCCCTCTCTCTCCTCCCCTCTCCATCTCTCTTTAACCCTCCACACATGAGTCTGTGTGAGGTCCAGAGACGGAGAGTTCTTCCTTGAAAGCAGCAGATGTGGTTGGTCTGTACGGGTGGCACCGGTGCTTCTGCCCCTGGGCCATCAGTTCGCCGTAGCAGATGCTCTCCGTGGAGCGGAGGGGGCTCTCGTCTGCTGCCCAACAGCTGCTCTCCATCTCTTCGGTGACTCACGCCGCTGGAGCAGGTTCATCTTTGCACATGAGTACAAAATACAGAACATCTCCACTTATTTTGTATCATTCTTTTTGTAGAATATGTCAAACTTGCATCAAGGATAAGTTAAAGATATTTGATGTTTGAAAAAGTCACCTTTATATTTTCTGCTTTACTCACAATATTTGGCCAATATCACCAGATACTCTCTCTTTATTAAATTTATCCATCCATCCATTTTCTTGTCGGCTTTCTTCCCTTTCGGGGTCGCCACAGCAGAATGAAACCATCAACTCTTCTCTTCTGGAATATGTTTTATGCGGCGGATGCCCTTCCAGCTGCAACCCATCGCTGGGAAACATTCACACACACTCATTCTCACTCATACTCTATGGACAATTGTTTTTTCTCAATTCACTTATTCCGCATGTCTTTGTTCTTGTGGAGGAAACCGGAGCACCCGGAGAAAACCCACGCGATCACGAGGAGAACATGAGAACTCCACACAGAAATGCCAACCAACCCAGCATCTCCATTCCTCCAAACTTTCCTCTCTCTCTCTCTCTCTCTCTCTCTCTCTAACTCTTTCTCATTGATTTACTTCATTCGATTTTTCTCTCTTTCATTCAATCGCTCTCCTCTCTTCATTCCCTCTCTTTTTCTCTCAAATCCCGCTCTTTCTCCCTCTCTATCTTCTTCTATTTATCTATCTATTTCTCTCTTCCTCTCTTCTCTCTCTTTCATTCTCTTTTACTTTTGGTTTTCTCTATCTCTCTCTAACTCTCTCTTTGATTTATTTCATTCTTTTTTCTCTTTCATTCACTCGCTCTTTCTACTTTCTCTTGCTCCCTCTCTTTTTCTCTCATCTCCCGCTCTTTCTCCCTCTCTCTATCTTCTTCTATTTATCTATCTCTTTTTCTCTTCCTCTCTTTTCTCTCACTCCCTTTATTCTCTTTTACTTTTGCTTTCTTTGCTTACTCTCTCTTTCTCTGTCTTCTCCTTCTATTTTTCCCATCTATATGCCTCTCTTTCTCTCTCTTTCTTTCCCTCTTTCTTCCTCTCTCCCTCTCTTTCTTTCTTTGCAGCAGGGCACACAGTAATCACTGTGTACCCTGCTGCAGATCCATTCCTCCCCACCTTTCCTCTCTCTCTCTCTTTGATTTAATTCATTCTTTTTCTCTCTCATTCATTCACTCACTCATTCTTCTTTCTCTTGCTCTCTCACTTTTTCTCTCATCTCGCACTCTTCCTCTCTATCTTTGTTTCTTTATTACCTTTCTCTCTCCCTCTCATTCTCTCTCTTTCTTTCTTTCTTTTTTCTTTCTTGCTTTCTCTTTTTTCTCTCTTTCTTTCTCTTACTTGTGTGTGTTGGTGCTTGTGTGTGTTCTTTTTATTTTTAGATTTTTTCTGATTGTGGCAGAGAGATGGAACTTGATTCACACAGACAAGATCTCCCCTCCTCCCCTCCCCCTCCTCCCTCCCCTCCTCTCCTCTCCCCTCTTCTCCTCCCCTCCTCTCCCTCCCCTCCCTCCCTCCTCTCCTCCCCTCGCCCTCCCCCTTCCCCTCCCTCCATCCGCGTCCTCCTCCTCTTTCTTCTCCTCTCCCATCCCCTCCCTCCTCTCACCTCCTCCCCTCTCCCTCTCGTCCCCTCCTCCCCCTCCTCCTCCCCATCCTTCTCTCTCCCTCCTCGTCTCCTATCCTCTCTCTCTCCCTCTCCTCCCCTCCGTCCCTCCTCCCTCTCCTCTCCTCCTCGGCCCTCCCCCCTCCGCCTCTCCCCTCCCTCTCGTCCTCTGGCGTCCCTCCTCCTCCTCTCACCCTCCTTCCCTCTCCGCCTCCCTCTCTCTCTCCCTCTCCCCCTCCGCTCTTCCTCCTCTTTCCCCTTCGCCTCCCCTCCTCCATTCCGTCTCCCCTCCTCATGCCCCGTCTACTCTCCTCTCACCCTCGCTCGATCCCCGTCCCCATCCGCCTCCCCCTCCGTCGGGGCCCTCCGCTCCCCTCAAAATCCACCGTAATCCTCGGTCGCTGCTCCTTTAACCTTTTCCGGCCCCTACGCTGGCTGCCTCTCCTCCTCCGCCCTCCCCCTTCCCTCTTCTGCTTATGCTTGTATTGCTTCCCTCTATTTTGTTCTCTCCCCCACGCGCTCCTCTCCCCTGCCCCTCGCTCGAGGAGACCCTTCCTCTCGGCCGCGGGTCTACGCCACTCTCGCCGCGGGCCCTCCCCTCCCCCCTCTCCTCTCCCCGTCCTCAGGTCCCCTCACCCTCCCCGGGTCACCCCGCCTGCCCGCTCCCCTCCATCTCCCTCTCCTCTCCTCTCCACTCCCCCATCCATCTCCTCTCCTCGTCCGCCTACCTGGCGGGCCCTCCTCGTCCCCTACCTCTCATGCTCAGCGCTTCGCCCCCTCCCCTGCCCACGTCCTCCCCCTCCCGTCCGGTCGTCCTCATCCTCGTCCTCTCCTACGTCCATCTCCTCTCCGCGCTCGGGCTCCGTCCTCTTCTCTTTATTTCCTTCCTGTTCTCCACACTCCCACGTCACTCGGGGCTGACTCCTCGTCCCCTGTCGGTGCGTTCCTCTCACTCCGTCTCCTCTCTTTTGGCTCAAACATGATGTTAACTATTCTTACATTTTTTTGGCATTTTTTCTTAACAGATACTTTTTATCTTACAGTTTTTTACAATTGCTAAGACAGTTTTTTTTAATACATTTAACATGTTTGCTTAACTCCTAATGCATCGAATTAGTTAAATCACACAGTTGGCAAAACAGTTAATTTCATTCTCAAAACCCCTCATTGTAAACAAAACTCCAAAAACTCATTTTCAAAATACAATGATACAGTTTTCAAAACACTAACACATGTTTTCTTCCGACAGCAACATTTAGTCGATCATAACACATTGAGAACAAAATTGGCTTTAAAATGACAGTGGAGCTCGAGTGTAAAAGAAGTTCAAGCATTTTAAATTTGTGTTAACTGAATTAATTTTGTATCAAAGCAACAAAAAAGTTGTTAATTGTATCGCTTACCTCGACGGATGTTGGGCTAATCGTGTTAAGAGTTTAGGGAAAGTTGTTAAATGTATTGAAAAAAACTGTTTTAGCAATTGTGAAAAAGTCTAAAGGATGCTCTCTAAAACATCAGATTACAAAGGTTCTTGTGTTAAGTGTAACTCTTTCATACATGCTTGTAAATACATATCAATACATCTAAGGTGTACAAGGAACCCACACTCCTGAAAAGTTTCACTTGGACCTTCATGCAGCACACCTGATCCCCTAATTGCTACTGCTGCCTCACTTGAAACAGGGTTGGATTAAAAACAACAGGGTCCTGGTCAATGATCAATGATCGATCAGTCACTCAAGGACTGCCCATCGCTGATCTGAAACATCTACATAAATAAACACCAGAAAATGTTGAATTTTAATGGAGTTCCACCATAAACAAGCCCTTCCCCCATCCATTTCATGAAATATATCCCTATTTGCTGCTATAAAAAAATGTATTTCAGTTCATTGAAAATCATAAAATTACCTAAAACCTAATTTACCAAAAACAGAACACTGCTTTACCTTAAATATATGTGTAAACATGAGTAGAAAACTAGATTTTTATGGAATCTTGCTGAACAAACACCTGGCAATCAAGAGCATTAAACATTTCAGCAAGACATCTTACCAGTTATTTTCCAATTCATCATACTTTCAGAGTTGTAAATGTTAAGTCTGCCCAGCACAAGCACTTGAAACCCAATACTGAATCCCGTAACCTCCACGACAGTTGCTTGCGTAGACAGTTGCTACGCGATCGCAGGGAGAACATGCAAACTCCTCACAAAAACACCAACTGACCCATCCGAGACTCGAACCAGTGACCTTCTCGCTGTGAGACGACCGTGCTACTCGCTGCACCACCGTGATTGCCCCAGTTGCTTGTCAATGCAGAAAATATTCTTTGGTTGTGTTAATTGTACATCAATAACTTTTTCGAGGGAAAGATATTAGTCAGCTGTTTTTGACAACCGTCCTCATTCATGGTTAATTGAACTCATCAGGAAACGGTAAAATTGAAAGAATCGAGGCCATCGGAGAAAACTCATCAGAAAAAGAAAACGCATAAATAGATTTGTGTCTGGAGGACTGTTTCGTTTCATCCCCTTCAATTAGAAAAGCAGTTTATGAGCTGAGCTGAGGCTGCTTGTAAACTTTGTGGAGTGGAAGAGTGAGTCTGTGTATTACAGTAGATTAATGCTGCTGTTTCTCCATCAGATGCGCTCAGCCTTGTGAGGGAAATCAATGACTAAGGATCAGATATCAGGGGGTTCGGTTAGATGCAGCTGAGCTATGAAACCTTGTGCTCTGCAGTGGATTTGTTAAATGAACTGTAAGAGACTAATCAAGAAGCGTCCCCGGAGTCGATGTTTCTGCTTATATTGGTGACTTTGGAGTGCACTTGAGGAGAAATGCGAATAAATTTCAGGTCTTTTACACAGATTTTCTGTATAAAACAAGCGCTGTCTTTTTCATTTGTTATTGGAATCCAATGAGCTAAAGGATGGCAATCTTCTACCACAGTAACTAATCCATCTGTGAGGGCTGGTTGATATAAACCCAAGTTCACATCTCTGTTGTTATTTGTAGTTTTAACTAATTAGTCTTATCTTAACTGTGTAGTTTTAACAATTTCACTTTTAGCAACTTCTTTGTGTGCTTGAAAATAGCATGATCATTTATTATCCCTTGGGATATCATTTTATGTCTTACATTGCTGTTAGGAAGAAAGTCCAATACTTACATTAAAATCTGTTAACTAGCAACTGGGTGGAAACCTGTTACCCGGCTTCTGAGTTCAACCTGTAACCCTTCTGCTGGGCTAAAACCGGAATTATCTTAGACTAAAATCTATAACCAGATGTGAGTTATAACCAGTAACCCACAACCTATAACCTAGCTGCTGGGCTAAAACCTATAACCCAGATTTAGCCTAGTTATTGCGGTAGAATAATGCTGCTGAGCTAAAACCTATAACCTAGCAGCTGGGCTAAAACCTGTAACCCAGCTGCTATTGCTAAAACCTGTATCGCACCTAGATGGGTAAAATCTGCAACTCATCAGCTAGGCTAAAACCTGTAACCTAGCTGCTGGGGTTTAAACCTGTTCTCCAGCTGCTGGGGCTAAAACCTGTAACCCAGCTGCTGGGGCTAAAACCTGTAACCCAGCTGCTGGGGCTAATATCTGTAACCCAGCTGCTAGGGCTAAAACCTGTAACCCAGCTGCTGGGGCTAATACCTGTAACCCAGCTGCTGGGGCTAAAACCTGTAACCCAGCTGCTGGGGCTAAAACCTGTAACCCAGCTGCTGGGGCTAAAACCTGTAACCCAGCTGCTGGGGCTAAAACCTGTAACCCAGCTGCTGGGGCTAAAACCTGTAACCCAGCTGCTGGGGCTAAAACCTGTAACCCAGCTGCTGGGGCTAAAACCTTAGTTAAAAATGTCCAACACAAAACACAACTAAAAAAACCTAACATATCTAACCCAGCAGTCGGGTTAAAAAATAATCCAACATTTCTAGAGTGTGTGTGTAGAAACCTTTAGATGTTCTTTTATATTGTTTTGAGTTGATCAGGACACACGCAAAACTATGCTATGACGCAATCATCAGTTTGTTTAATCCCCCTTCTATCCGTGTCGAATCTAACACATCGTCTCCCTGCCTAAACACTCTGAATCGGCTTCTTCTGATGAGCCATGTATGTATTTATCGACTCTATTTGCATAGCACAAGCATGAAATCGGTTGCCATCTCTGAAGTCAACATTGGCGGAGTTGAAAGAATCGTAGTAATGCTTCTTGGAAACCATTAGCTGAGTGTTACAGGAAAGTCTAATGTCCTTATGTGGCCTAGCACAGAGTCCACCAATTGTTTCTAGTCATGTGATGAAGCTTTACGCCTGGCTGGTGTCTAGCTGCTTTGAGCCGTTGTGTTTAATCTCTTAAAGTGGCAGACCGTTAGTGTGTTTGTGGATATAAACACAGTCCACACATAGTAGAAGGATGTGTTAGTCTGCTGGTGAACTGGGCGAGCCGATGATGGAATTTTTCCTTCTTTTGGGTTTTCTTCATCTTCTTACACTGATCTCACACATACAAACTTGTCCATGCAGCGTTTTCATTTCTCGTTTACCTGTTGTACTTGCAAAATGCTTATTTGTAGCCTTATAAATTCCCGATACACAGTTTAACGCGCATTTAGTAGGATTAACAATTGTAATTAAAATACTATTAATAATTCTTGATATTTAAACGGTGAGTTTCCTGACAGTTAAAGCATGCTTCGTCTTGAGGGGGGTGGTTGAACAACTTTTTTTTCAGTGTTTGCCAAAATTGCTGTCTGTAAAGTGGCAAAATAACTACATAAATAGCATAACTCTAAAAACACTCTCCTGAGACCAAATGCTGCTCTCCCATCCCACCAATCACTGGTCACCTGCTGGTTCAGAATTGTTAAAATCTGTTTTTCTGTAGTTTAATGTATTAAAGGTAATTCTGTCAGAAACACTATAATTACCTAATTATAAATCACTATTCATCTGATGGTTTTGCTACAATATTTCATTCGTGAGTTACTCTTACACTTAAAGTCTTAGTATCCAAAGCCTTAAGCATGCTTAGCAGATTTAGAGAAACGTACTAGGGGTGGAGGATTGATCAAATGCCATATAATCTCTCATCTGATTGGTTTATACAATAAACTAAAACTAGTTAATGGGATCAACAGGTGTTGGCTAATTAAGTGATGAGCTCACCCCAAACTTAAAGAATTAAATCTCATTTTCAGAAGGTTTTTAATATTCATATATGAATGTTTAGAAGTAGCATAAATTATCGGCTCGTGATAGTCACTAGGGAGAAAAGCGAATGACTAAACATTACATAGATTTGTTACTCGAGATCTGTTTGCGATTGTAGTTTTAAGTGTAGTTGTATTGTTCCATCAGCTCTTGCATGTCAAAACGTCGAGAATTTTTTGGCTTGTAGTTCATAACCACTTTAAAGAATAACATCTGCTTTTATTATCGGCTTTTGCGATTGGTGCTCAAACACTATTGTATTGCTTTTTATTATTATTATTTTTTCTTTGCCATCTTTGGCCACACTTTTAAACATGCACGAACAATTACAGAATTTTGCAAACACATTAAAACTGGTCAAAATTGTCGTCTGATATTAGTTTGAAATGTGAGTGTGACAAAAACTTGAAAATTACATTTTGTCCGCACATGTAGACTTTCAAGATGGACAAAAATTTAATAAGGATTGTGTTTCAAAACTCGTCAGGAAGTCAATTATTTTGCCATTTTCTCTCAAAAGTAATACTTTTGCTTGTCTCTTAGCCTCTTAAATATTTCATCAGAACATCTTTAGTCATTTTGTCAGCTTTATCAATGTCATCAAAAGCCATACGCCATGTTAAATTGCGGAACCTTTTTGAATATGATAAAGGGCGAATGTCCTAATGTGTTTGAAACAGGAGGTTCTAGTTCAGCCATGTCAGGTCAGTCACAAACTTATAAGATTCTCATTAGAGTCCAAGAGCACTGAAAAATCCAGAACTAAATAATGTTTATTTTGAATTTTGACTACACAACAAATCATTATTCTATGATGTACTTCGTGCATTCTAAATTCCACACACAGTACAACATTTAGGCTGATTCGTGAGAAGCTCAGGCTTCGAAGTAACTCTGCTCTTTTACTCCCATCAAAGGAACCTTTAAGGAGTAGTTGATAACTTTTATTCACAGTGGAAAAACACCAGCAGATCTACCAAAACTCACATTCGCTTGCGCAAGCCATTCTTCTCCAGACTGCTTTCAACGAGGGTCACTACAAAACAGTATTTGCAATGAAGTTGAGACTGAAACTAGGATCTGTACTCCATTCCAAAACAAGTAAGTGTAATATTTTAAAGTAAATATATATCTACCTAAACGATGTCACATTAGCAATCCTAATCACGTTGGTGAACTTTTTGGCATCAACACTATTCCAAACTCTTACATGAAATCCAGCTGCTGAGCGTTGCTCATGAAGAAAAATATATACAGTTTATTTTTATACAATTATTATATCTGTCCCTCATGCTTCCACCGAACATGCCTCATGAAAACACCAGGCGGCTGAACACACCTCCGTACAGGGACGGGCGGGACGGGCGGGACGGGCGGAGGCATTTGGGACAGTGCCCACAACAGCTCGCTTTTGCCAGAAGTGGTTTTGTTAAGCTAATATAATTTTTTTTTTTACAATATCACTCAGAAATATAAACTTAGATTGTTACATGTTATGCATGTATACATTTAAAAAAATAATAATAATGTGTGGTAAATTGGCATCTGACGTCTCCTTTAAAGACTTACATATGACTGGATTGTGGACGTAACCCTTGTTGAAAGTGTGTAAAAACTGATACCTGTAGCATACCGAGATAACCTGTCCTTCCACAAGACTAAATAAAAATCATTAGGACTTGTGTTGTATTTGTCATCTGTAAAACTTTATGGAAAATTCGTCGGACTCATTAATTCGCTAGCCGTAGAGCAGATGCTTTTGAGATGGTGCTGAGGTTTGGTGGTGATTCACAGGCCACCGGTTGGAGCCGATAAGAAAAACACGATGTGATCCTGTAACAGTCTGCTGCATGGCCAGAATTATTCACGCTCTATTTACATGAACGATGAAAAGAAAAGGTTTTGCTATGCTAGCAACTCTAACTGCCTCAACAGATGAGGTCGATTTATTATGAACCAGACATACAATTAGTCTCTTTAATAGCTTTACACAGAGCATAATTAATCTATCTAATATCAGTCAATGTTATATCTGTTATATCTTAACCCTGTTTTTTGCACACATCATATTTCGGGATGGACATACAAACAATAATTAGAGTCATGGGATATAAAGAATTGATGCCATTGAAATGTCTGGGTTTCTATTTCTTCTGTTCACTGAAGACAAAACAAAGAGATTGTCTACTGTCTTACAGCGTTCAATTCAATCTGAACCTTTGACCTTTTTGTTTATTGTTCTCAGGTGAGGTCACTTAAGTGTTAAGTTAAGTTAAATCTTGGTCAGAAGACTTCTTTGTGACCTGTTCTGACCTGTCCTGAAACTTTTTAATGCAAAAATTATGAAGTCGTAATTGCAATCAATTTAATGGGGTTTAATTAACCACTTTTTATATATATTTTAAAACACAATATTCTTCATAAAGTAAACCAGCACGCAATGAATCACTGTAGAATAAAGTTTGTTTTTGGACAAACGAGCGCTCTCTGTTATACGACTCATTTTTAAATAAGAAGCACAGAAATAAATAATAGCATTATAGAGACTATTATATTTATTAGTAGAATATATTTAATGAATGAATGAATGGAAAAGAAGAAGTTAAGTTCTCGCACACGTTGTGTCATAAATACTTCCGACAAGAGACATTTTATTGGATCCCAGATCGTGCACACGCTCCTCTTATGCGCTAAAAATGTCAATTTTCTTCTGAAAATGAGTGTCTACGTTAAGGGTGCAGTAAAAATACTTGGACTTGGACGCAGCACATGAGGGAAGTTGAGTTAATGCGCAGGACAAAAATCAGGAACAAATGGACCAATGAGAGAGGGACAACTCCTCTGACACAGAAAAAGGAAGTGATGTCATCAATTCAGTAAAACACTCCTAACACACAAACCAACACAGAACACAATAAGACGACCACTAGGGGTTGTAACAAAGGTAAGTAACAAGCTATCCCATATAAATACATAAAAATGTATTTATTTAACAATTACCGTCATAAATTCATAGCAAGCTTAAAGTTTTATACATGACTCCAAGCTAAAATAGGCTGTTAGCTTCGAGCCACAATTAGTTTCAGTTTTAAAAAGTTTTATGCATTTAAAACTAGATTAAAACTTTTTTGTGACTAAAAATAAACAAGGGTGTCCGCAGGGTCTTAAAAAGTATAAGATTAAAAAGCCAAAATTTTAGGTCGTAAAAAGAATTAAATTCACTGTTCTAGGTCTGAATCACAGCTCTTATCTTTTTATTTTCACAGCTTTTCTCACAGGTGTCCCTTAAAGCTCATCCGATACATGTTTTTGTGTTGTTTGAGGTTGCCAAATAAGAGTAAAACACTAATGAACACTTATAAATGCTCAAAATGTTAAAAGTGATTGTTAGGGTTGCCAGATATTATCATACGAGTCATAATTGTAAAAAATAAATGTAAATGTGGTTCTAAGGGTTACCAGAGATTAAGACAACTTACATAAATGCTCAAAAAGCTTAAAAGCTATTGTAAGGGTAACCAGCGATTCCAACTATTCTTCTAAATGTGAATTGTAAAAATGATGGCAAGGGTTTCCATAATTTAAAAATTACTCATAAATGCTCAACTTTGTAAAAGTGATGGTGAGGGTTGCTATAGTTTGAGAAAATTGCTCAAAATCATAAAAGTCACAAGTTAGGGTTTCAGAGAAAGTATTTGAAGCATTCTGTTTATTATGTAAAAAAGTTTTGAATGTGTTTTGATGGTCTTCAAAGGTGTCAAAAAGTCTTACATTTGACCTCATGAAATTAGCTGAAGCTCTGCAGACTAAAACACCTTTTATTCGTTTATCCGTACAATTTTTGAAATGACAAAAATGTGACTAAAACCCACTAATAAGGTCTGAGGACTAAACTGAATCTTATATAGGTGCCAAAAACAACACTGCATAAATCCCTTTTATCTCTTTGCTTCATCCTTATTTTTTCCAGAAGAGCTCTTTAAGGTATTCGTCTGTTTAACAAACGTCTACTTTCTAATTAGCGTCTAGCTCTAATCTGTGTTTTCTTCATTTTGTGGTGTCTCCTGGACCCTTCAAGCCTCCAGCCATCTCTCTCTCCCCCTCCTCACACACTCCGCCTCTGCTGATAGGATCCGGAGAGCTATTCTCAAGGTGACTCTTAACATCTGGGAAAATTTATGGAGTGTGATGTAATTTATTCAGGGCGAGGATGTGTGAGGAATGCGGTTTCATCGCTGGGCTCTCTATGAAGAATATCAATTATTGTCTGCTCCTGTGTGTGTGGCTCTTAGCGTCGAGGAGTATCGTGGAATGAACATGTGATGAGATGACGGAGGATCTCTGGGTCAGCACTCAGATCTAATACATTAGACAGAGTGCTTGAGGATGCCGCCAGGGTTAATTGGTGGAAGTGGTGGTCTGGATGGCAGTTTGCCTGTGATGGAAGCTAGTCCATTTCTCCGTTTTTAGTCCATGAGGACATTTGATGAAGTTTAAGTTGCAGCTTTTCATGGTTACTTTGAAAAATATGGAACAAGGTTTCTGCAGCGTCCGACTGTAATGTGTTTAGAGCAACACTGTGTCGTTTTATGAGCCTTCAGATTGTACTTTTAAGGTTTGTTGGGTAGAACAATACAGTACCTGCGCAGCCACCGCTGACTGCTGCATTGCGTTGCATTTTACGAGTAGGAGGTGATGAATACTGAGCCAGCAGATCAACATCAGCAGCACCATTAAATTACTATTTCATCTCACCATTTATCTCAAAAAAACTTTTTAAGACTTGTGATTAATAATGAAATTTAAGACCTCATAACATCAAAAACACATAATCAATTTTTGCATAATAAATAGTAAGCAAGTAAATACATTGGTGGAAACCCTAACTATAACTTTTATAATTTTGAGCTTTTACAAAGGTTTACTCAAACTCTGGCAACCCTAACCATCACTTTTACAAAGTTGAGCGTTTATAAGCATTTTCTCAAACTCTGGCAACTCTAACTAACTAACTAACTAACTAACTAACTAACTAACTAACTAACTATATCTTAATACCCTCCTAAGTTTGATTTATTTGTTGGGTTAAATCACAATTATTACATTTTTGTCTTTTTGACTGTAGCTTAGGTTTTGTTTACAGCACTTCCTTTAGAAAATTTAAATTTTCAAAAAAGTTTTTTATTTTTATAACAGCGACTATTTTTCCACATCTACTTCTTTTTCAGTTTTTGCTGTTCATTCTTCATTTACATGTCAGCTTTCTGCTGATAAGTTGGTGTGCTTTAAATAACTTCTTTTAAGGTCTATCTCCCCTTCTAGAAGTTCTTTGAAGAACACCAAAGACGTAAAAGGTATGTTATTACCTTTTAAGCAGATTTTCAAATAGACCAGCTTTTGGTTTCACTGGTCATGCAAATTGCTTCCTTCCTTCTTCGTTCCTTCCTTCCTTCATTTGTTCGTTCGTAGGTAGGTAGGTGCTGAACATAAAACAAAGTAAAATAGAGTGTTAAAAGACAGAATAAACTATATTTCAGATACACTCACAAATACTCAGCACCACACATTTAAAATGCCATTTAAGACCATTTAAAGCTTTAAAAACAAACAACATAATTTTAAATGTAACTGTATCCCACCGGTAACCAATGTAGCGCAGCTATAATTGGTGTAATGTGATCGTGTTTTCTAGCTTTACTCGATAAACAGGTTGTAGTTTTGAGATTACGAAGCACACAGCATTGCAATAATCCAATCTGGATGTGATGAGTGCATGTATGAGCGTCTCCAGATCACTAAAAGATACACATTATTTTAACTTGGAGATTACACAGAGTTGATAAAAACTACTCCTCACTACTGAATTGATCTGTTTGATTAGACACAGTTCAGAAACCATAACAACCCCAGATTTTTTCCATAATCATAGTGTGCGTCTTTTCTGGACCAAACACAATAACATCCATCTTCTCTTCTTTTAATTTCAGAAAGCTACAATCCAACCTATGACAGCCTTAAATATCACTTTTATGTTTTTTCAGTTTTATAAAAACTCTAGCGACATTAATCATCATTTTTTGCTTTTTTTTTTTTGTTTAGGAGCATTTTCTCAATCTCTTGCAACCCCAGGCAGGAACAAAAACACATGTCAGATCAGCTGTACATGGACATCAGAAAAATAAGCTGTGAATCTTACCTGGACCTGACCTGGAACAGAGAATTTAAGACTTTTTAAGGCTTAAAATGTGGTATTTTAGAAGTTACACTTTTAAAGACCTTGTATCTATTCTGTTCATCTTACATAATATGTAGAGCGCACCTGTGCAACATTCAGCTGTCATTTTGATTTGTCAAGCCTGAGGTGGGATGGCTTTTCTCGTTGGATAAGTGCTCACTAACAGATTTAAACCCTTTTGTGATCAAATTTTGAGAGTAATCTGTCTTTTGTGGTACCTGTTCTTTGCGTTCATAAAATGTTTGAATCTGAAAAGTTGTTTGTTGGATTTACCTAAAAACCTTGTTAAAGAGAATTCCATGCAAACTTCTTCTTCTTCTTCTTTCGGCTGTTCCCAGTTTAGGGGTCGCCACAGCAAATCATCTGTTTCCACCTAACTCTGGCCTCAGTATCCTCTACTCTTGCACCAATTACCTTCATGTCCTCCTTCAGCACACCCATATAACTCGTCTTTGGCCTTCCTCTCGCCCTCTTGCCTGGCAGCTCCATCTCCAACATCCTTCTACCAATATAACTACTATCCCTTCTCTGCACATGTCCAAACCATCTCAATCTGGCTTCTCTGACTTTGTCTCCAAAACAACCAACCTGAGCTGTTCCTCTGATGTGCTCGTTCCTAATCTTGTCCATCCTTGTCACTCCTAAACTGAACCTCAACATCCTCATCTCTGCTACTTCCATCTCTGCCTCGTGTCTCTTCCTCACTGCTACAGTCTCTAACCCATACATCATAGCTGGTCTCACTACTGTTCTGTACACCTTTCCTTTGATTCTTGCTGACACTCTTCTGTCACACAACACCCCTGACACTTTTCTCCATCCACTCCAACCTGCCTGCACTCGCCTCTTCACCTCTTTTCCACACTCCCCGTCGCACTGGACTGTTGACCCCAAATACCTAAACTCCTCCACCTTCTTGACCTCAGCCCCCTGTAACCTCACTGTTCTCCTTCCCTCCCTCTCATTCAAACACATGTATTCTGTCTCACTACGACTGACTTTCATTCCTCTTCTTTCTAGAGCAGACCTCCAACTTTCCAGCTGTCCCTCCACCTGCTCTCTACTCTCACTACAGATTACAATGTCATCTGCAAACATCATTGTCCATGGAGATTCCTGTCTGACCTCATCTGTCAACCTGTCCATCACCATAGCAAACAAGAAACAATACAATAAAACATTTACCTTAAATTATTCTTTAAAAAAAAAAATGTATAGGTAAAATGTACATGTTATTTTTGAGTAGCTACAACAAATGAAGTTGTGTTATTTCTGAAGTATCTGACCTTGCTGGATGATGAAAAAACATTGTTTAAAATGTATTTTATGATAGTGAAATAGTAAAACTGTAACTCTTAATTTAACTCTCCACATTAGGCCTTGTTTTTATAAAAACATTTGGAATGACTTTATATCAAAGGAAATACATCCATTTTTGCTTCATGTGATGTGTTTTGGACGCTTCTTTATTTGAATATCTTTAAAAAAATACAAAATATGTTTGTAAAGAAAACAAATGCTAAATGTCTCGTGTTTTCACCAAATGGGAAGTATTTCAGAACTAGACCCAACCACGTAAACGTATCAACGTAACATTGGGTTGTTAATATTACAGATTTGATTCCATAAAGTCTTCAGAATACATTTTTCTTCAGTGTACTGACATCTTTATAAACTCTGTACCATTCACTTTTTCTTTTTAAACTGTACGGAATGGATGGCTTTCTATCGTCTGTGCGACGTGTCTCTAACTACCCATGAGAGTCCATTTGAGTGATCAGAGGAGAGGGCCCTCCCTGTGGGAGCCAGACCCATCTGCATGTACCTAAAATAATGGATGAAGAAGATCAGAACCCGTCATGCTCTGCAATCTGCTGCTGCCCTGTTCGTTACATAGATGAGCTTCCCAAGATGTCATGGCATCTGCCCACAAAATCTTGGCTCATGCCAGCGCACACAGAAGGGCCAGTGCTTGTGGTTTGAGACCGGGTTTGTTGGAGTCTGGGTGGATGCCAACCAGAATGATGATGAGGTCTTTACTCTCTGCTCTGATGCGATAACGACTGTTCATTCAGTCTTCTTGAGCTCAAAGGTCGGACCAGAAGTAAATAAAACATTCCTGTATAAAGCCCCCATCCAATGGATTTTAAGTTCAAATTGGCTTTATGCTGGTGAGGTGATTAGCACCAGACCCGGTCAGAGAGGCTCCCTGTGACCTCACCGAAGCTTCTTCACCAGGGGAGATCTTTTCTCTGCGTGTGTGTGCGTGTGCGCGTGTGTGTGTGTGTGTGTGTGGGTGTTTTACTCCAGGTGCTCAGTATTTTCTCCATGTCGAAAAAGTTTAGTGTCTTGGTTGCTTTACTTCACCAAAAGACTGGACTTTTAAAGTATAACTCAGTTTAAGGTAACACTTTCCTCATAGTAATAAACTGTACAATCCCTAAGGTAGCATTATATAGTAGCAGTATTCTATGGGGATAATTATACCTCATAGAATTATCCAATAGAAATTCCCATCTCTTTCTTAATTCACTTTAGGTCTTTGTAAAACTGTGAAACTGCTAAACTGTATAAAAAAATGCTCTCTACTGTATAAAAACTGATTAAATTGATCCTCATTAAACTAAATAAGTAAAATTATTGACTCAATAAGTTCAAATGTCGTGAGAACCTTGTTTGCTTAGAAGTTGTAATAAAATAAAATAAAAATGTTGTTGAATCGATGAGACACAAGTCTTTAGTTAATTTTACGCTGGATTCTTTGGTGTAATGGTTAGCGCTGTGGACTCTGAATCTAACAATATGAACTCGAATCTCGGGAGAATCTTATTTGCTTAGAAGGTTTAATAAAATAAAAAAAAGTGTTCAATCGATGAGAGACAAGTCTTTCCTCATTTTCAAGTGGGATTTTATGGTGTAATGGTTAGCACTGTGGACTCTGAATCCAGCGATACGACTTCAAATCTTGATAGAACCTTATTAGCTTAGAAGTTTTATGCAATAAAATAAAAATGTTGTTAAATCGATGAGACACAAGTCTTTTATTCTTTTTGTGTGGTGTTCTACGGTGTAATGGTTAGCATTCTGGACTCTGATTTCAGAGTACAATAAATTGTAGCAGCATCAACTATGTGTTTTCAGTCCACATACATAGTTTAGACCTTCAATCGCGCACAGAATCAATCAAACGCTGGTTGGAGCATCCTGTATTTGGCACTCTTCCCGGCCACAGAATACGCCAGTATCTGGGTTCCCCAGAACAGTTTTACTTGCTCTAAACATACACCTCCTGTAAAATACAACAATAAAATACAGTATTGTTGTATATGTTATTAGTCTATGTACTATCATATCACTGGATTTATTTAAAATATATTATATATCACCAATATAATACTTTAAAATAATATAAAAGCATATCACGAGGCATTTCCTTAAGACATGGCTTTCATCACAATTCTCAAAAAAGTTTTGCTGTCTGGCCACCCTGTGGTGACTTTCTCGAGAGGTAAAATATATAACTAAGAAAAAAAGACCAAAAAACTAATACTCAATCTAACTTTACTTGGTCGAGCATAAG
Organism: Danionella dracula; assembly: GCA_900490495.1. NCBI lineage: Eukaryota > Metazoa > Chordata > Actinopteri > Cypriniformes > Danionidae > Danionella > Danionella dracula. The sequence continues at coordinate 23,490 of UELW01000300.1, forward strand.
AGCATGAACAGCCGATACACAGGCCGAACTCTTTAACTGTGATGCTCTTAAAACTTCTTTTTTAAGCCTTGTTAAATGGGCGGTTCTTACAAAGATGTGTTATCAAGTTACGTAACGTGATGATCGAGTCATGCAAAGAAAGGCAATGTTTCTCACGATTGGCACAGAACTCAATGTGTCACGTTGGCTTTTTACTGCAATGTTGTTTTGGAGTAGTAACAACGTTTTTAGAACTGTTCATGTGAGCCAGAAGGAGGTTTCATGGATTAAGACCAAAATAAAGAATTACACAAATGTTAAGTTAGATCATTCGATTGCTATATTAACCACAACCATGCAGAGCTGTAAATCAATCCTTATTGTGTCAGTTATACTGCCCTACACAGAAACAAGGCAGAAACTGCATGTGTGACCAAAATTAGTTTAATGGCATTTAAGACACCTTATGTTATAATTTTGTCATCCTTTGTTACGTGACAAAATAAGTCTCAGACATGTATCGATAACGATTAATCTACATATAGCTTCTATAGGCACAGTTACTGTCTTTTTACTTTGTATGGTGACATACTACTCTGCTTTAATAAAAAAAAAAATTTTATTTAAATTTTTTTTTAAATCTGTGCAGTTTCTTGTCTCCTCATCAACCCTGTCTATCTTGAGTTCTATGCCCATATGAAACAGTCCAGATTGATTACAGCATTTCTAATAAAACACAATCTACTGTACCCAGTCTGCACTCCCATCTTTCTTGCTTCACACAATTACATCAGGCCATCACCTCAGTGCTGTTATATAAATTAAAACCTATGGGGTTAAAAATGGAAAAGCACAGATTGGTCATCTTTCAATATTTCCGATGGGCAGCACACAAATGGTACCCAGATTTTACCGCATGCAGTCGATCGTGGTAAGCCCCCTGGACCTCAAAGCTGTGAGTCAAACTAGGCTCCAGGAACAGAGCCAAGAGTAGAAAGACATCCAGGACTGATTTTGAATAAATGTAACCTTATGTGTAGAACTTTAGCACCACTTACGAATTTTAGGAGCCTGACAAAAACATCCTGTTGATTAGAGAGTTAGAAGACTGAATCAATGAATGTCTTCACCATGTAGTCATGTTCAGTGTGGAAATGATTCTGAACTAATTTTCTGAAACATGGTGATAGTTAAAATTCATGTTTTGATGCTGTGTTCCATTTATGCTTTTTTAATTAATTCCTGCATTTTCTGACATAAGGAAACATAAGTGTTATGTTATGCGGAGAGGTGGGCTGGTTTTTATTTAGATGGGGGCTCTACGTTGAGTTTGAGCTGCAAATTATCGCTCCGATCTGGCAACCCCAGGCACATAAACACAGACCTTTTATTGGTCGTCTCACCTCACACTTGGTACACGTTTACATTTATGCATTTGGCTGACGCTTTTGTCCAAAGCAATATGCAATTTAGTCAAAGTCTATCTCAGATCGCTCATAATAGAAGTTGTATCAGCTGATCAATAAACCAACGCAGGAAGAAAATAAAGACAGAGGAGGAAAAAACTATTTTTATTGATTGATTTATTTTTATAGTAGATGTTCCCTAGGTGAGTTTTCAGTTGCTTTTTGAAAACTGTTAGTGTTGCTGCTTTCCTGACTGGATCATGGATCTGCACAGCAAAAGGCACTTTAAACATACTCCTAGAAACATTTGATCTTTTTTTTTTATTTTTTATTATGTTCAATATGTTTTCTCTAGTGATCCTGTGTTCTTGTGCTCTTAATTTTAATTGGTAACTCAATGCTTACATTTTGAACATTTCATGTTGTACTCTAAATGTATATGTATGTGACGAATAAAATCAGAATCTGAAAATATCCAGTCATATACAGGTCGCATTTGGGCAAACAAAATCTTATTTATTTTCTTTTGGGCTACATTCTGAGCCTAGCCATACAGACCTGACGTACCAGATCCATCTTACTCATCACCGTATCTTCCTCACTCATGTTCATTCATGAGCCTCAAACCAGGATCTGCAGGAGTCCATTTATTCTCACTGTGCTTCACAGATTGCTATTGTGAAGAGGATAAGCCTCGGATTGTTTCCCCGTGCCAGCTGCATTTAGAGATCAGACAATAAATCTTGTGATTGGGAAGTTGGCGGATAAAGTTGCTCTGATAACGATGAGCAGAAAATGAATTGCATACACAGACCGGCTAAATCTCCCGTAATGAAAAGCTTCGTCTGTCAGCAGCTTTGAAAATGCCACCGGACACGACGTCTCAACTCAACACAGCTCTGCTGCTGTCGAAAGGAGAGTTCAAGGTTTCATTGCTCATTCAGGAGCCTGGTTCTCATGGTCACTTTCACTTCTCGTTCCATCGCAAGGGTACTTAACGAAGGTGGGCGGACGCTACAGGTCGATATCGTGTCCCTGCTGATTGGCGCACAGCCCAGATGTGCATCATCCAAAGTTGGCATGATTAAACAGTACAATTCCTCAGGGTCGATCAGCCCATTCCTCCAACCGATATTATACTGACCCTTGCACTTTACAGGCTGAGTGCTGGAGCCCTTCCAGTCCTCATAGGTCCTCTGGGAAAAGCTGTGAGCACTGTGGTGCTTATCAAGAAAGATGAATGTTAGCGAACCATGTCACATCTTAAAGACATTGGAAGGTGAGCGAGATTAAACTGCCTTCGGAAAACATGCAGCTGCCTTTCTGAGTCAGCATTTAACCTCCTCGCCATGCAAGGGATTAACATCGGGCGACTTCGAAGCAGGAGGTCAGCAAATTAAAAGCCACAGTTTAACTTCATACTTATTTTGTGCATCCAGTTGGCCTGCTGATGTAGGGTAGAATCTGCAGACGCATTCCCCTTTCACTACTATATGAGTAAATCAAGAGTGAAATTTTATTCAAGGAGCATTCTACTTTTGGCAACCTTTTGCAATACTATACATTTTTTAGCTGTATGCGTGCATCTTTTTTGTAGATGCTGACTATTAAGAATTGTTATTCCCAGAGAAAGATTACTGCATGGGCCGTTCTAAGATTCTCTCAACATTTAAATCAGTGGTTTCTGTTCCAACCTTCTGTTTTAATCAACACTCCAGTACCTTCAAACAGATCAAGAGGAACTGAATTAGTGAAATCAGGTGTGTTCTGTTAATGGTGCCATATCATGTAAACTCATTGTAAATGAATGTCATAAATTCAGCTTGGTTCGTGCTGTACATGTTTAGGTACTCCGATTTAATTTTTCTGGGAGCCCAAAATGGGTCCATGGCCAAAGCACTGCCCACTAACCAATCAGATGCACCACTAATGCAGCTCATCTCAATGAAGAGCGTATGCGATGTTTGAACCAGAATTGTAGCTGTAGCAGAACCGCATTCATAATGAAAAAAGAGCGTTTTGTGGTGTTCCGGGACAAAGTGGCTTTTTGGTGCTCCAAAATATGAATTATTTCCTTGTAAATTTCTGTGTGCCAACAAGCATAACCTAGAGGAGATTAATTTTATAAGCAAGCCAGAATTCGATAGAGGACTGAAAACAAGGCACAGAGGAGCCGCAAGCAGTATAGCATTTTTTTTCTTAGTTGCTAAACTTTAAATGTTTATATATACATGACTTTAAATGTTTTAAATGCAAATGTTTTCCTCTTGATTTGGCATTTTCACCATACAATGATAAAAATCAATCTAAGGGTTTTATTTTAATCACTACAAATGCTTTATACCCTCAGAGAACAAACCGGCGTAAAACTCACCGTAAATGACATCAAACACTGTGAGGCCCTTCCATTAAATACCATAAACTCTTCCCCTCCACGTCCTGGTTTTAAACACAATAAACCTCCAATTTTCTCATGAGTAGCGCTGGCTTCGAAGGTCTGCATTGTTTTGGGATATAAAGAAGTACTCTCCTCTGCTCACACTGCAAAAAAATGAATTCTAAGCAAAGCTGAAAATGCTTAAAATTAGATTGAAAATCTCGATTTTCTTATTTTTCGAAAAATTTTCTAATTTAAACCTTTTGGATATAGATTACTTTGCTTATTTTGAGAAAATAACACTTATATTTTCTTGAGGAGAAAAAAAAAATCTTATTCTGGTCATTTATTTTCTTGAATTAAGAAACTATGTGAAACAAGTTGCTGATTTTGCCACTGATCTTTAAACAAGAATCTTAAAACAAGAATTTTTGATTCAACATATTCTTATATCAAGAATGTTACTTATATTTTATTTTAAGAAATCAATACTAAATACTGGTAAAAACATGCATCTTGGAACTAGAAAAAAAAATCTTAAATCTAGTTCTAGTCTAGATCAAGTAAAGATAAGAACATTTGATTTCTTGAAATAAGACTTCAAATGTTTGTGAAAAGAAAAGAAGAAAAAGGATCTACCGCGTAAATAAATCATCAATACCCCAAACTTTAACACCTCATCCAGTTGTGTTCTAACTTTGATGGAAGAGATCTGTTCTTCAAAAAAGCACTCTTGAAACAAGAAAAAAAAATCTCAAATATAGATGAACTCTTCCTAGATCAAGCAAAAGATTCTGTTAATGGTGTGAGCAAATTTGAGGTTTCTTTAAATTAGCAAAAACTTCTAGCTGGTAACAAATGCTCTCAAAACAAGTCTTTCCACGCTGTAAAAACTGCATTGAAACTAGAATATTCCAATTTTATCTAGTCACTAGTGGTCTTAAAACTAGACAATCTGTCTTAAACCTAGAATGTTTTCTCTTTTAGTTTTAAAGAGCGTGTCAGAAACGCATTAAGTTGTCAGCACTGATAGCGCCGCGGTCAGAGCGCTCACATGTGGAGCTGAAGCCTCTGGTGATGGGGTTCGAATCCAGCTCTGGTCCTTCATCGATCTTCTCCCTTGATCTCTAATAAGTGTTCTTCCTCTCTCCTATCAGAACTGTTCTATCTAAAAATGCATCAAAAGGCATATTTTTTAATTATAATATAATTATTTAATTTTTGAGCTAGAATATCTAGTTTTAAGAACCCATATTTTACTTTAAGAACTAAAATTAAGCACAAACTTTCTTAATTTGAGGTCATATATGCTTATTTTAATCCTAAATTTTCTAAGTTAGTCTTAAATAAAAGAAAAAAACATCCTTGTTTTAAGACAGATTGTCTAGTTTTAAGACCGCTAGAGACAAGATACAAGTTGAAATATTCTAGTTTCAGTGCAGTTTTACAGCTTGTAAAGACTTGTTTTGAGAGTTTTTGTCTATTTATCAGCTAGAATTTTTTTCTAATTTTAAGAATTCTTGCCAAGTCAAATTTGCTTACCCCATTGGCAGATTTTTTTGCTTGATATAGGAAGAGTTTAACTTTATTAGATTTTTTTTCCTTGTTCCAAGAGTAAATTTTTTGCAGTGCATTTACTCAAATCAAAAGAACCTTCTGCCGACACGAGTCAGACGAAAGCTGCCTGTGGAACACACCAAACAGACACACCTCACTGACACCCCCCAGCTGCACGACGAGGCCCGATCTCTGGCCCGGTCTGTCCACGGCTTTAAAGCCACTCAGTACACGGCAAAAAATGCACTCTTGGAACAAGAAAAAAAAACCTCAAATGAAGTTAAACTCTTCCTATATCAAGCAACAACAAAAAATGGAGTCTGCCAATGGAGTAAGCAAATTTGACTTGGCAAGAATTCTTTAAATTAGCAAAAATTTCTAGCTGATCCAACAAATGCTGTTGGATCTTAAAAATAGACAAAAACTCTCAAAAGTCTAAAAAGTATTTCCAAGCTGTGAAACTGCTTTGAAAATAGAATATTTGAACTTGCATCTTGTCACTAGTGGTCTTAAAACTAGACAATCTGTCTTAAAACTTGGAAAACCATCCTAGTACACAACTGGATGGGATATTAAGTTTTGGGGTATTGATGGTTTATTTATAGTGTAGATTCTTTTTCTTGTTTTCTTTTCACAAGCATTTTAGTTTTAATTCAAGAATTGCTTTTACCAGTATTTTATTTATTGTATTTAATATTGATTTCTTAAAATAAGATATCATTAACATTCTTGAAATAAGAATATGTTGAGTCAAAATTTCTTGTTTTAAGATCAGTGGCAAAATCGGCAACTTGTTTCACATAGTTTCTTAATTCAAGAAAAAATTATGAAATGATTTTCTTCAAGAAAATGTGAGTGTTATTTTCTCAAAATAAGCTAAGTAATCTATACCCAAAAGGTTTCAATTAGAAAATTCTTCCTAAAATAAGAAAATCAAGATTTTCAATCAAATTTTAAGCATTTTCAGCTTTGCTTAGATTCCGTTTTTTGCCGTGTAGGAGCTTTCGAAATGTTCTAGTGATGTGTAGACCAAATATCAAGAGCAGCACATTTGAATGGAGGCTAATACAAGAAATAGATGAGCTCTGGAAACATGGAGCTTTATGCTAGAGCTCCTCCACCAGCGATAAGAGTTCATGAGAGCGAGACATGATGCTCCAGACCAGATCACGATCTGCAGATACAGGAAACACACACTGAGAGCAGAAACCCACAAAGACCTTTAATGCTGGTGCAAGCATCCATTAGCTGAGCTTAGTTCGCCCTCAAGATCTTTAGGAACAAACACAAAGGCAGTGGAACTTTTCAAGTGACCCTGAGGCCATCTCATTATTTATTAAACAGTGAAATAGCTGTGGAACTACTCATGGCCACTTACATTGGTGCGTGATGAGATTTGATAGTGAATGGCTTTCACAAACCCCTGGATTTAGAAAATTCTTGGAAGACATTTTTGTTGCGATTCTTAAAAAATCTAGCTGAGCTTCAGTTTGGAATTAAATGAAAGCCATGGTTTCAATTGAAATGTTCTATTTTACCGCTGTGAAACATGCTACATCCAATTGTTTGCAGAGGATTAATGCATTTAAAAATGATTTAAATTACAAGTAGTAGTTTACACAAACAGTTCGACATTATTTTAAGCTTGTCTTAGTATAATTTTCCACACTAATCACTTGTACATTCTGCTGTCCCATCCCTGCTGTTTAGGATATTATTGCACCTGAGATAACCACCTCAAGTTCTCCGCTAGCTTTTTATTTTTTGCTTGACTTTGTTTAGCACTTTCCACTGTTTCCCAAGACTTCGGGAAGCTTGTCTCTGAAGATCTCTTAAAAGGCATTCAAACCTCGGACTCCAGACTAGATACTCTTCTCCAGGGCCGCGGAGCGAAGGGACTGTGCACGTTCCGTGCTACTAGAACCTGCCTGCGGTCCCTACGCACAGAAGAGATCGGCATAGTGTGCAAGGACTCATCGTTTGAGCGCCCAGCCCCCTCGAAGCCCCCGATAGCAGTGCTCGGATACAACACAGGCCTGCTGTTTAACCGGGACACACTTTCCGGGCAATGGTTGACACATGGAAACAGGTGGCACATGTCTTTGGAGTGCTCATGGAAGGGAGCGGGTCCTTGTGCGAGAGGACCCAAGTACACTGGCAGGTCTGTGTAAGAGTTCAGGTACGTTGAGTAGTGTCCTTGCACTAGAGTGGATGAGGAACGCCGTAAGGCTGCAGTATTTTGTAGAATAGCCTCCCGGTATGAAGGAAGGCGAATGGACTTTGAGTACTTGAACTTCTGCGGCTTGTATGGGTAGGAGCCCATGTGGGCCGGATCCAGATAGGCTGGCTCGACAGCTGTGTTGTAGCGGAGGTTGTTTCCGATGCTACTGTACATCTTGGACGCTTTCGGATTGGTTACTACTACTCGAGGAAACAAATCCGGCATGTTGATGCAACTGGTGGTAGACGCAGAAGTGGAGGGCTTCTCATCCAGCTGTCGGATCTGGTCACCACCCCAGGTGGCCCTGAGAAAAGATGCGCGACGGTTCATTTTATCTTTCCCCAAAAGTGGAACATCGTCCATCTCCGGTTCGAGATAGAGCTTGTTGCAGGAGTTGCAGCTGGAGGTGGGCCTCTGAAAGTGGTTTCTCATGCAAGGAGTGGTATGGGAGTGGTTTTCCAGAAGATGGTTGCTTTTAAGCTCAGCTATACAGGACTGAGGAACATCATAGTCATCCCTCCGTCGGGTTTCTGGAGACGCAGCTACATAGCTGTGCGACCTCTTTTTGCGTCCCAGACCTCCTCCGTATTGTTTTTGGTTCCCCAAGGAATCTTGGTGTTCCACAAAAATGTCTGGCACCTGAAATTCTCGATAGGGGACATAGTGAGAGTCGGGGTGGTGGCAGGACTGGTCTATATACAAGTGAGGCTTCGGGGCTGTAGGTGGAGGAGGGTCTCTAATAGCCAAATGAGGACTGCTGAGGCTGGATATGGGAAGCGTTCGCTCATAAATGTGGTGGTGAGTACTCCGTGCAGGGAGTGTGTATCGCAGCGAGGTAGGTCGTGTACCTACAAGAGGTTTCTCCAGTAAGTGTGGAGCCGTGTTTTCAACGTTTTGAGGATACGCTGAGTGGTTGTTCATGACACTAGCGATGCAGGGGAGGCGACTGTGACTGAAGTCTGTCCCGATGAGACAAGGAGGAAGACTAGTTCTAGCTGCCTCTGGATCATGTCGACTCCAGTTCTCGATGGTCTTTGTGGCGTTATCCAGAGAGTTCTCCACTCTTGCAGATGAGACGATGTCCTTCGCCGTTTGGAGCATCTTCAGCATGTTGGCCTGTGTGTAACTGCTGGTTACATCTGGGTTCTGCATGTTCCTGTTGCGGTCTGTGTCTTCCACACCGTTGAAGCAGCTGTAGATTCCCTTCAGGGTGGAGAAAGAAGACATATAAGGCTAGTGTTTCAGATCTTTCTTAGATTAGAAGAAAACCAGGTCTATAAGTAATTTGTTATTTTGAAAATTGTGTTTCTTGGCAGTTACGCTGTGCATTTCAGAGTAACCGGATATTTTTTCAAATGTAGACCAAGGTAAAGTTTATAAATCACTGGGAACATTATTGAGTGGACAGCGTAATGGGTTTGTGGAGGGGTTTGTCATTGACCGACCTACTTTTGTTCACAAAACCCTGATGCTCCGGTCAGACTAGCTTTTGAGAGTTCCAATTGCGATTCCGATTCATTTTGGTGATCAAAGTTGAATGAGCTCAACTTCCATCTGAGCAGTACCCAGAAAAAGTTTTCTACTGTCGTATGTGATGCCATTCAAGTCAATGGAAGTTTTTCATAGTCTGAACACGGTTTAAGACAAGCGGTGATTGCAGTGAGGAATTGTGCTGCTGTTAATCTATTTAATAATGCAGTTAATCCCTGAAAGATAGTAGTTGTTGGTAAATAAAATGCGAATTTGTGAAAAGTCAAATGAGGTTGATTATTCTATTAACATAAGTTCGGGTGAAGATTGGCGATAATTGACCATCCAATCAGATGGTCCCACCTACAATATTCCAGTGTTTAAGACATGGCAAAATCAATGTTGTGCAAGCTATCCCTCTTTCAACTCCAGGTCACGTCCTGGTCCTGGACTCTTCACTCAGACAGCTCGCCAATCACACTTGCAAAACTAGGCAATTATAAGTAAAAGCGAACTAGTGAAAAGTGAAACTAGTTTGGAAACTTCTGATTGGCCAATATAACTTCAGGGGTAAGTGTTGACTGCAACCTATTGATTCGGCATACTCCTTGCAGTGTTTCAAGATGTGTTTCATTATTTTTGTGGTGAGTTTTTTTTTCAAAACCTGGTGCTTGTGTGGAGGCAAAGTTTTTTTTTAAATGAGGTAAGAAGAAAACCTGGTTATGTGTGAACATAAAGCAGCTCTACTTAAAAGCATCTATGCATTTAAAATATCTGGGAAACAAAGTTGCTGGCAAAAGTACCGTCCTAATGGTTGCAAATTAAGCAGCTATAATTAGGCTAAGATGACCTTGAAAAATGAATGTCATACATTACTCAGCCTTTAGCACATTATAGCTCTATTACCTGATTTTAGTAGTTAATTAACTCGAGAACTGTCTGTGGCTGAGAATATTCTCAAAAGTGAATGACAGTGATGGGTGAGCCACACTAGTATTTTTTCTAGTTTTTGTCTCATGTTTTCTTTCTCTCTCTCTCTCTGTATCTCTCTTTTCTCCTCTTCTCTTTCTCCACCCCCCACTCTCTCCCTCTGTGTCTCTCCCCCTCTCTTCTGCTCTCCTCTCTCTTCTCTTTATGTCTTTCTTCTCCCCTTCTTCTCTTCTCTTTTCTCCTCTATCTTTTCTCCTGTCCTCTATCTTTTCTTTCTCTGTGTCTTTCTTCCTCTTCCCTTTCTCTTTTCTCCTCTCCTCTCTCTCTCTCCCTCTCTCTCTCTGTGTCTCCTTCTTCCAATCTTATGTCTCTTTTTCTCCCCTCCTCTCATCTCTTTCTCTCTCCTTCCCATCTCCTCTTTTCTCTTTTTCTTACCTCTCTGCTCCTCCTTTCTCCTCTCCCCTTCCCCCCTTCTTCCCTTCTCTTTCTCTCTGTCTGTCTCTTTCTCTCTCTCTCTCTCTTTCCTCTTTGCATTTCTTCTTCTCTCTTCTCTGTTTTTCTCCCATCTCCCCTCCTCTCATCTCTCTCTCAGCTCCTCTCCTTCTTTCTCTTTTTTCCTCTCTGATCAGAGAGCTCTTTTTTCTTCTTTCTTTGTGTTAATAGATATACGTCAAGTGCACACTTGAAACTTCAATTCTCACTTCGTTTGAAGTCATGCTTGAATCTTTTATTTGGATTAACAGGAATTTACCCTGCTGAGGGCCAGAAGGAAGTCCAAGCGCTCAGACTGGCGGACAGAATGTCGAAGCTTCCAGTAGAGAAGATGCTCCCATGCAAACACCAGCAGACTGAGGCCCATGGCCACCAGAAGCATGTAGAAGACTCCCGCCATGTTGTCGATGTCCAGTTTTGAGCTCATCACCTCTTTCTTTTCATTACGACAGATGCCAGTGAGCCACACTGTCTGCAGCTTCTGGGTGTCACCTTTAAGTAACAGAAGTGGAATCAGGTGACCAAATCAGAGCGTGTGCAGCTAAACCGTGCTTTAGAGCTTACCATCAGCGAGGAACTGAAGAAGAGCGAGGTCGATGGGCCTCTTCCACCGGGATTCCTTCTGAAGGGCGATACCGTAGCCTGTCGTCGCAAACACCTTCCCACTTCCAATGGTCACCAGTTTACAGCCTTCATCTTTACCAGCCATGTAGTTAAGCACAGCTGCGTCATAAATGAAGGCATCTAACTTCCTGTTTACAGAAAAAAATACAGCATAAACACAAACGATAAAATGCGAGAGAGTTTCCAGAGTTTCAATTGACGCACCCATTTTTGAGGCTATTGAGAGCGTCCTCCACACCTTTCTGGTTGTATTTAACCATGTGCGAATGCATTTCAGGATAATTGCTCCTTATGTTTCGTTCCGTGCTGCCGTTGGGTACGGTCCCGAACCGGAACGGAGGATACTGGTCCTGTGGTTTCTGGAACTGAAGGGATTTAAACATGTTCGATTGTTTGATAATGAAAGCACTGTTTTAAAGAAATCCTTGGCAGCAGATTTGTTACATTTTTATGTTGTAAGAGAAATATATTTGACAGAAATATAGAGAATGAATCCTACTTCGCTTTACTCTCAGCCAGGGTTCCCAAAATCTGGTTCTGGCGAGCCGCTGCCCTGCACATTTTACTTTCAGTCCAGATGTAGTATGCATACTACTCTAGCTTCAGACATTCAGAGAGGACCCTAATTAGTGGAACAGGTGTGTTTCATGATGGTTGAAACAAAAACTGTGCAGGGCTCCGGCTCTCCAGGACAAGGTTTGAAGACCTCTGCTCTAAGCAATCGGTGTGAGGTTGATTGTTTGGGTCATTTTGGTTATTATAAATTTTCTCTAATTTCTGACTCGAGATGTTTTGTTCCAGTACAGCATCAAGGTGGTGGTCCGTGTACGTTATGTTCAGTCAATTTTTGATTCTACGCAAGGCAAGTTTATTTGTATAGCACATTTAATACACAGGGTAATTCAAAGTGCTTTACATTGGAAATAAAGAGTAAAAAGAAAGTAGATTTAATAAAATCAAGCATAAAAAAGTCATATAAAATCAAATTGCTTACAATTTCTTATCACAACTGCGTGATCTTCTGTAGAATGGTTAACTCAAATTTAATCAAGTGCAGGAAACCACTCTCACAGGATAACCAGTTCCTAATTTTTTATCATCTAATAAAATTTTTCTCAAAAATGGAATATACCCGAATTGAAATATATACCTGGAATATACCTGAATTCTAAATTGAAAATCAAATTTGAATAAATAAGCCTCCATTTCATTTCCAGTCATGAAGTGAATTTTTTATTTTATTTTATTTGTTTATTAGAAGTATTTATTGACTAATGAATAAAATATTTAAAAATATTTTGTTGTTATTTTATTATTTCAAGTTGTGATGCTGATGAAAGTCCCAAGTGAAAATCAGTTTGCGGTGATACCCTTGAGAGATCCACATTTCCATCAATAAAACCGTTTGAAGGCAAAAGGTTTCACTGGAAAAGATGGCCAAGCTTCCAGATTTGGCTACCAAGGGCAAATGGAAAATTTACAACAGTTATTATAATTAAATGAATAGAGCAAAATGTAAAAATGTGATTTTTTTCAGGGTGCATTTGTCATGTTTTTTTTACACTCGGTAAGACATAAAAACAAGCCAAATGTAGATTTTCAATAAATATGTCAGAATAAAAAATCTAATTAATGCAACGTACTCGGATAAATGGCAAACTGCAGTTTTGTCAAGCCCTGTTACAATCACAGAGAGGTTGTAAAATCCAAACATTTTGAAATTGGAGGTGGCAGTGCCACTCAGTATAGATTTTTGTAGGTTCTGAACCCTCTTAACACAGATTAAGATTATAATCTAATCATTATCTCACCTATCCATGATCATTTTAGGCCATATACCAAATCCCCGGATGAGTAACTGTGAATCGAATAGATTTTACCGTTTAGCCTGGGAAAGCTACGCTGCTAGAAATAGCCAGATTGATTTTTCTTTAAGCTGAATTTGTGCATGGGAACTTATTCCAGTTTCCGCCTTTGTCTCCCAGTGTTTCACACAGCTCTTTGACTGCAGTATCACTTTCACACCGTTCAAATCCAGGCTAGAAAACGAGTGAAATTAATCCTCGGGAAATAGGAAAAATGGCTGCGCTGATAAGACTGACCAAAGCCTGCGTGGTCATCAAAGCGCCGTTCTATCTGAACCCACGGGGGGTTCCCAGTCAATTAATTCACTGCTAGGTTTAAATTCCACCATTCGAAGCTTCGGTTATCCTCACAAATACAAGGCTTTACATCAGCTGCTGAGGAATGTACAGCGCTTTCTACAGTATTACGTTTTTATTACAGTTCCAGCCATGGTTGGTGAGCGCCGTTAATGCAATCTCAAATAAATGTTAAACAGCCTCAACGACAGCACTTCAGAACTCAAGGCATGAATAATAGTGCTGTAATGTAGGTAACCTTGCTCGTGTGAGCAAAGGAGATGGGTCTCTGATGAGCGCTGGACGTGATTGCAATCGGTTGAGTGCGTGTGTCCAGTGCCTCTGAATGCATCACTTGGAGAGTGTTTGCTGTGGTCGGAGAAAAGATGATTTATTTGTTGTCTTTCATCCGTCCTGCAGCTCTCGCTACACTGGAAGTTCTTGTGATGTAGTCTGTACTGTTAATAGTCCAAACTTAGGCAGGAGAGCCTTGATCATTGAGAGGGTTTATTATAAAAATATCTTGTAATAGGCAAAATCCATGTAGTAGTCAGCTTTATTTTTTTATTATAAAGGTTTTAAGGATGTAAAACTCTCACTACATACTATATACACTATTCTCAAGCAGGCATTAACAATTTCACACTATTTTTCACTCATTTACTATATTGTTACCATCATTTACTTAATGTTACACCTTAACGATAAAATTACTTGCGAATGTCGTGACTGTCAGATAAAATTATTCTATTATTGTAATCATTACAAACATAATTTGTTGTAACTTTTTGCATTTTTGAGCTGTCAACATAGAATTTAAAGTAAATATTACTTTAAAATTCTTACGTGGAACTCCCATTACACAGCATTTTTAGGGAAGTCTGACAATTGTTATTTTAAATGTTGGTATACATGTGTATAAAACTGCGGCTCTCCGTGGTCACGAGAGAGGCTGGTACCTTCTTGTCACTGAGGCCAGACACCGTGTCGATGTACTGCTCCTGGATCATGAAGGCGGCGAGGTTAGCGGTGTAGCTGGCGAGGAAGATGACGGCGAAGAAGGCCCAGACGGACACCATGATCTTACTGGTGGTGCCTTTGGGGTTTTCGATGGGCACCGAGTTGTTGAAGACGATGCCCCACAGCAGCCACACAGACTTCCCGATGGTGAACGTCGGTCCTCCGGGATCTGAAACGAGAGGTGATGATGGTGGTGATGTAAACGGAGTTAAACATTCCTGGAAGCAGTCTTGTTTCTGACACCTGCCTCCCTCGACTGACCTTTGGCACTGACCAGGCTGCGGTTGTAGCCCACGGGACTGAAGTACTCGAAGAAGAACACAGTCAGAGCCACGACTGTCAGACACATGACGAACATCATGACCCACACCGCCGGGCTGTAGGGCTCTGGGGGCGAGTGAAAGAGAGAGAGAGAACCAGAGAGATGTCAGGAGAATGACGCCATTCGCTAACAACCCACCAAAAGGTTTTGAAATCCTCAGGTAAAGTAAATGGCTGTTAAAGGAGACCTCAGATGACAATCAAAGCTTTCCTGCTGTTTGGACAGAAATGTGGCTCGTTGGCGGGTCTGCAAATTCCAAAAACGATAAAAATCCATACAAGGGTTTTATTTTAATCACAACAAATGCTTTATTCCCTCAGAATGAGACAGTGGGAAACTCACTGTAAATGACATCAAACACTGTGATGCCCTCTCATTAATTACCAAAAACCCACCTCAATCACAAACCAGTCTGGTTGCAAACATAATAGAGTTCAGTTTGCTCAGGCAAACCCGGTTTCCCTGGCTTCAAAGCTCTGCGATGTTTAGAGATATAAAGAAGTACTCAACTCTGCTCATTTACTCCCATCAAAGAAATTTTTAAGAACAGATGCACCAAAACACATGTTTGTTTACTCGAGCCATTTTGATCCAGACTGTTTTTGAGTGATGGTCAGTACAAAACAGAATTTGCAATGAAGCTGAGACCGAAACTTGGATCCGTACCGACTCTACATGATCCAATTCCAGAAAATGCAAGTATATTATTTATTTTAAATTGTTTTAAATTGGCATCTGAGGTCACCTTTAAAAACTTTAGTAAACTGGCTGTGTTTTTCAATTTAATAAATTCATCTGTTTTCAAAGGCAGGTGATCTTTTGATATTATAAGCTGCAGTCAGTCCTGTTAACTAGCATAATTTGTATATAAATAAGAAGCTATAAAAAAAGGCTATTTTGTACACTGTGAATCTCAAAAGAAACATTTTGTAAAAAAAAATTGAACTTGGAATTGAACACAATTGACAAGATTCTTAATTAACAGAAAATTAACAAAAACATGGTTATGTCACATGACTTCGCTTGGTAGTTGTTGAAGAAAGTCAAAAGAATAAAAATGGATAATCGATCCCAAATGTGAAAATTTAGCCGTTAATTAATAATTTAATTGCAAACTTTAGCCATTTTGGAGCAAAACCACAAGTCAGGAGACAATTTCTCGAGTGCATGTCTTCGTTGGCAACTGTGAATGCATTTAAGAAGTTGTGAATTGGCTTCCAGTTTGTAACTACAACAAAACAGAGCCAACTAAGGTCAATATTTTACTTCAGTGTTATTTTGCCTCCTAAAGCTCATATTGAGCCTGATCGCAGACTGAGCGCTTTAAAGAAGTTTTCCATTTCTGCATCTAGACATATTGAGTTTTATGGCCGTCTGTAGAGAAATCCCCAGTTTTTGATCCAAAATATCTAGGACTTTATTGGCTTGAAATGACATGCAGCTGAGGGGTTTCAAACATCATCATCATCACATAAGAAACACAAAACATAATGGTTAAAGTTAGTTTTTTGTGTGACGTACCCCTTTAAAAAAGAAAATACTTTTTTTTTTATTGATCTTTTGATTTAAAAAGTGTTATGTAAAGTACTGATAAAAACATAGAACCATAGAGGCCATAATTTTATATTCTGAAGTCCCCATGGAATCTCAATCAGATAACTAATAATAGATTAGCACAATAAGTTAACGCTGAGCGTGTCCTGAAGCGAGTTCTCCATCAGACGTTCTCACCCAGGAAGGCTGAAGGAGACACGGTCCCGTTGCTCCTGGGCACCATCACACTGATGCCCGTCTCCACAAACGGCACGGAGAAATCGATGATCTCGGAGCGCTCCTCGTTGATGGTCAGCGAGCCGATGGCCATATCCGCTCGCTTATAAAACACCTGAAAGAAAGGATAGAGGGATGAAGATGTCTACTTTCATTTCCTTGAAAGAGTGCTTTTTCTGTGTAGACGTATTTTATTGCAGCAAACAGAGGGACTGTTTGAGATGATTACTTTGACGGCTTTTACCATGTATTATAAAAGCCTCTTTCACACAAAAGCAAATGCTCTCTGATGAGAGAATTTACAGACCCTCTCTGAACTCACAGAAATGTTTTACATTGTGAAACCACGAATTTCAGTAGAACTTTTATGTTTCATTCTGATTCCCCAACATAGCATGATTCAAGTGACCTATTCATGAATAGACTTAGAGTATATAGATGATTATTGTAGCTTCAAGTACACAAAAGTCTGTTAAATGGCTTGGTTTTCATCCAACTTTCTCCAGCTTAGCAGTTCAAAAACGGAAATAATACTCATCGGTTCCAAAAACAAACTTTCCAAATCTAACATTTTTGCATTTCTATTAAAGCATCATTGATTCCACCTTGTTATTTGATGCCCTGTCAACTCTGTCATCCGATCTGTTTTTTTTCCAACATCAGAAACATTAATTGTCTGTCTCCCCCCTCACACTGAAAGCCACAGCTACTCTAGTTCATGTTCTTGTCACCTCCAGAATGGACTACTGCAGGGCACTTTTCTATGGGTTAACTTCTAAATCCCTTCACAAACTCCAACTAATTCAAAATACAGCAGCTAGAGTACTTAAAAGAACCCCCCGGTCTTTTACACATCACCCCTGTCCTGCATCACCTGCACCGGCTCCCAGTCACCTTTCGGATTCTCAAACACCTCCTGAGTAACAATAATATGAACACCACACAAGGGTTAAGTGTCATGAAAGGTGCCTTCAAATAAAATGAATTATTATTAGTTATTAAATAAACTTAAAGTACATTTATTGTTCACCTGGGTGGCATCTACATGTGTTCTCTGTTGGCGCGTGACATGAGCCCATCACACTCTATAGGGCAGGGTCCCTAATTCCGGTCCTAGAGAGTCAAAGCCCTGGACATATTAGTGCACTAGGTATATGCATACTACTCCAGCTTCAGCCAATCAGAGAGGGCCTTAATTAGTGCAATAGGTGTGTTTCATGATGGGTGAACCAACAAAATGCAGGTCTCCGGCCCTCCAGGACCGGATTTGGCGACCCCTGCTATAGGGCTTGGATTAAATAGGAACTAAGATAACTAACGAGAAGGACAGTTACAAATTAAAATAAAGTAAACACTGGGTATATTTTGAATTTTGTTGAGTAGAAAAGAAGAGTGAAGCGCTGTCTGACCTCTCCGATCATGCCGTTCCAGGTGCCTCGCACCAGCTTGCCGTGTTTTCCGTTGGTGACCAGGTAGAGATCATAAGAGAACTTGATGTTGCGAGAGAGCTTCTTCAGGATGTCGATGCAGAAGCCTTTGCAGCACAGTTTGGTGTAAGGCTCGGTGTGTCCCACTATCCTGTGGAAGAACATCCCATACCACATTTAATACCATTATAAATGTATATATTATAAACAACCTGCAAGTGGAAATAAGTGGAAATAAGTGGAAATGTTGATAACTGCGCGTACCTGGTGGCAAATTTTTCTATTTTGGTGCCCAAATTTGGCCCACTTGTTAGCATCCAACATACTATTTGGTTCAACAGATATAACCTTATGATTCCCACTTCGGATTTGCATTTAGAACCTTTTTGTTTTTTTAGAATAAAAGTAAAAACATGTGAATAACTTCACAAAACACATCATATAATGAAAATAAGGGATCAAAGATAGTTTAGATATGTTTGAATAACTACATTTTGACAAAAAAACAGAAAGAACTTTCCAATTTAAAGGGAACAATTACAAAAATATAAGCTAAACCCTTTAGATAAAAATAACTTGTGAAAGTTGGTGAATATTTTGAGAGTTCTGAGACCATCAGTCTGTCTGTCTGTCTGTCTTTTTGTCTGTCTGTCCATCCGTCCAGATAAATTAGTACAGAGCTATACTACTATTTTAATAATAAGTCAATATAATATCTTACTTTTGCAATATATTATACCCAACAACATCAGGGGACGCACTAAAAAATGATTTGGCAAAATTATTCGTGATCACATGATTACGCGCGACGTGTGCGAGCACTTAATTCCTTCTTCCCGATTCCTTTACTAAAAATTATCTAATAATAGATTTAACACTCTCTATAATGATATTATTTATTTCTGTGCTTCTTCTTTAAAAAGGAGCTATATTAAAGAGAGTCTTGACTTGTTTATTTCCAATAGAAAGCTCCTCTTGCCCGAGCGCAGAGGATTGTGGGTAATATCTAACCACTTCAGAATCTAACCAGAAAAGGTCTGAGACCCGCTCTGACAATTTGTTTTGTATAATACGGTTTTCGACACTCTAATTCTCATTTTGCACCCTGGTGACCAGGTGGCTACGTGTATGGAGTCATCAAACATGGAGAAACAGGCAAAAGTTATCACTTTGATGAGAGCATTAATACGACAATGCTTTATTCATCTGTGGGCTCTTGTGAAAATGATGAGTAAGCATTTGTTTGTTAGCTTTAGCATGGTTTAAAGTTGGGTTGTTTGTTTAAAGGATGTGGAGACTTCAATAGTTTTTATATTATTACCTAAAATCAGGAATCACCTGGACATGTATTTATGAAGAAATACTCGGCGCTGTGAGTTGCTCCAAAACCAGATTTTGGCTTTTGTACTTTTGGAAAACTTGCCATTTGGATTTAAAAACAGGGATGAAGATTGAAGAAATGAACAGGAATCATGCAAACATGATTAGACAAAAATCTAAATAGAACAGAGTGCAAAAGTTTTCTCTTGAATAATTTTTTTGGCCTTTTCACAAGCATGAGGGCCTCTCTCATCAATCCAACACAAAACGAAACCAACCACACAAGTTCTGATCGGCCGATTCGTCTCCTCTTGAGCGTTAGCAAACCCCGCTCTGAGACAAACACAATCTTTCTTCATTCATTAGAGTGTTAATATTCATTATCCTGAGCTTGACATTAAAGCTTTCTGGGCGCCTGATTAAAAGTCAATAACTGTGAATGATTGAGGGTGCTACATTAAATGTTAACAGTGATGGATAACAGAGAAAGTATTTATGGGAGCAAAGCTGCACTAAATGATGATAATGCAGATTTTTTACAACTACTTTCTATATAAGTGAGTTAGATTTTAAGGGAAATATTCATTGTATATCTTTATTGGTTTATCAGAACAAAAGTTTTTCAGATAAAGTGCTGCTAATGTGACTTTGAAATGTTGTTTGGTTCATTTTGGAGGTCTCCTACAACAGTTTGACACACATGCAATGTCGTGAAAAAACTGTCATTTTCTTATATGCATTTATTTTTACAAGATTTGGTCACGATTCCCAAATGATTAATTTAGTGACTCATTGGTAATAAATCCTTCCTCTACGTAACGCAAGCCAAGCAGCTTATGGGAAGTAAAGAGAAGCGTTTAGAGAAGTAACGTTGACAGAATGATAACCAATAAACTGAGTGCATAGTGATTGAATAAAAAGTCAAGAGAATGTTCATCATTCAGGGACTCCAGTGAAAATATGGTTCCGGTTCCAGACAGATTTTCTATCAAGAAAACCGCTACCGCGATGTTCTGGGGAAGAGGTTTTTTTCTATATTGGTTTCTTGACATGAAAGAATGACATGGAGGTTGTATGACATGACATGTGAGCACGTCATCTAAAAGATTCGCTTTCAACCAGGACTCGTTTCAGCTACTCTGAGTTGAATCTTTCTTATTAAAGGCAATTGTTAGGGTTTTGTGTTGGTTAACTCTTTTAGGTTTTTATTCTCGTTCAGTCTTCTTGTTTTCTATCATAGAGATTGGCTCTGTTTATTTCATTGCCGCTTGTATATGCATTCCTGTCTTGTTAACTGTCTTGATTAATTTCCACCCGTTGAGTTAAGTCACCTGTGTTAGTTCTCGTTTAAGTTAATTGTCTTCCATTATAAGATTCCTTCTTCCCATGTTCAGTGTTGCAGCATTACTAATGTCACCTTTTGTCCCCTCGACATTGGTTAGTTGTGTTGTGGTCTTTTGTTCCGTTTTAGTCCTTAATCTTTTCTTGCTAACTTTAGTTATTGGAGGTTTTCCCCCTCGTGGGCAATTTCATGTTGTTATTTTCTGTTTCGATGAATAAAGAGATTGACTAAACCTTGGCTGTCGTGCTACCCTTATCTTATGAGAATCCTGACAGAACGCTGCAAACCGATCAAGAACCCAGCAGACAGCCAGATGGGTGAATCCATGAGGCATTCAGTCCGACCGAGGGTCTCAACAGCACCGATGGCACCAGTCATTCCTGACAGTTTGGAGTACCTGACCAACCTCATTTTGCTGTTTCAGTGGGGAGATATGGTGCCCAACTAAGCAAAAAGCTTTGAGGACTTCTTTGGGGCTGATGAAGTGGAGGACCGCATCCTGATCCAGTGTTTCCTGGATGGTCTTGACAAACCTGTCAGTTCAGAGGAACTTAGAGACCTCTGTATCCAGGATTGGTCATTCTGGGAGGTGGTGTATTTAGTTGTTGACCTGAGGACCCGGGAGCTATATATATTTCCAGTACGTGAGCCCCCTCTTAACCACCACAAGGACTGTACCCTTCCTGACACACCCACCTCTTCAGTTCTGACCCCTAGGGAGGAGTATCCCCTTACGAGAAGTCAGAGGAAGAATAGGAAGAGAGTGGCCAAGAGGACCGCCAATAGGATAGAAGGGAGGGAATCCGTTCCAGAGTGGTTTGGGATTACAGGTCTCTGAAGAAGAGCTCTGGAACAGTGTGGAAAGACTTGTCTCAGATCCTGAGTGCTTCGTGTGCGAGATCAGAAAATCATACTTTAGATTTCCTGTCCTGAGTTTGTCGGCGCCACCCGAGCAACGCCACCCATGGCTGCCAGTGCCACCCTTCTCTTATGAGAATCCTGACAGCAATATTTTGGTACACAAAGTTTCTTTAGTTTTTAAACTCCAGCAGGGTATTCCTCAAACCTAAAGCTGTGTTTCACACCACATGAGAGCTCACTTACATTTTATGCATTTACAGCAAAAGTAAATTTAAATGTTTTTTATTTAAGTGTGTCTCTCGTGTTTAGGGATTTCGAGGGAACTATGTGCAGATAGTTAGGGCAGGAAGCTCATCATGCTCATCACCCCTCACTTCATAAGCTGCTCGTGGACTTTGCTTATTAGATGTCTGAAAATCCTTCCACCTCTTCACTTCTCTGTCTTAGCCGAGGGAGCACTGGGTGTTCTTAAGGCTTTAGTGTGCGTTAATTTCTCCAAATCAGGCTTACTAAAGTTACTAAAGCTAAAGAGTTACTCAACATAGGTAATGCCACTGTATCAGTAACAACAAAAATGAGACAAGTATGATAAATGTTTTAGTTCAATAACTTACTTTTTAATTAACTTAGGCTCGCTGTGTTCCGGACATAACGGTATTCCAGACACTTAATCTTTAACGTTGATTCTAGAGTTTTTCCTTTATTCGTTATTTTTCATTCACATCCATCAAATAAGCATTTCATTCATCCATTTGAATATTTACAACTCATCAAAAACATGCTTCAAGTCATATTCAGAATGGTTAATTCACACTAATGAAGCACCGCCCACTAACCAATCAGAAGAAGCGCTAATGCAGCTCATCTTAATGAAGAACGTATGCGCAAACTGACCCGGAAGTGAACCATAGCAGAACCGCATAATTTTTGGATTGTTTGGAAATGGGAGGATTTTCTGTGTGATAAAAAACACAACCTAGTAGAGGGCGTGTCAGAAGCATGCCAGTGGGAGGAATATGGGATACACAGCTTGTTTTGCAGAGCACAACCATTTGAGGAGATTCAAAGACTTTGTGATAAATACTGCATTTTGAACGTCCAGGGAGCAATGATGGTCTAGAGGGTTCAAATAATTATTATAAAGTGTTTAAAAGAGGCATATCATGGCAACTTTAAACTCTTTTCTGTGCAAAATTAAAGTAGGCTAATACTCTGCTTCAGGGTCTTCTGTTCCAACTGTTATATACTGATGCTTATTTTTTATTGAATTCAAGAGGTTTGGAAACAATAACAGGCATAAGTCCTCAAAATACAGATTTACGTAATAAATCTCATAAAAATGTTTATTTATTCAAAAGTAAAAGTTTTACATTATTGGAAAAAATGTATTGACTTTTCAAAGAGTTTTTGTCAAAGAGACTTTTCAGAGACTTTAATTGATCAAGGTTACGTTTTACTATTTTGTTTTACACATGTCAGTAATATAGATATTAATGTTTTCTATAAAGATTGAAAATATGTATAGGCGGTGAGGTAAATACGTGATGTGTGTGCCGGAGGTAGTCGAGCTACAAGAGAGGGTTGAGACGGCGATGGCGTAGTAGGGCAGGACGTGTTGCTTGAGCACAAAGCCCAGGGACAGATTCCTAACGCGTTCTTCTGATTATCTCCTGTCTCTTTTTTCTGACTGTCCTTCTCCACTCCTGCACATGCGTCCGCGCCGCGTTAGCTCTTCATGGCTCTGAGGTATGATTTTATCATATTTGGGTTCGATTAATAAAACGCATGCTGTGTTCCGTGTTTCATGTCTCCTGCGCAATTATTTCAATGACAGCACTCACTGTGTCTGTGTGTTTTTTTTCTTTACATCAAAATGGTTGTTCCAAAACATGTCAATCAAGCATTTTTAAGTTCATAAGACCCTGGCAATCTGAAGCAAAATAAACATGCTTGTGCATGCACCCTGTAATGCACTATAATGAATCAACTTCTGCCAGTGCCCGAAAACTGTGAGTCCAGGCATGGACTGGTCATCGGCATACTGTCCAATGCCTGGTGGGCCAACACACATATTTGGGCCCGTAACAATAATAATAATAAAAAAACACATTATTGGCCATGACGACAGTGTTTAAGATACATGAATCGCAGCCCATTGGTTGATTTTCTTAACAGACACCAGACTAAACCAATGAAATCAAAGGCCCCTCCCTCCAGCCTCTGACCAAGTTTTTAAATCTCTTGTTCACGCCAGCCTTTAATTAAATTTGTTTAACGCTCTCTCAGTATAGCTGTTCCATGGTTAATCTAACATCTAGTGTAGTTTTAAACAGGAAATAGCGGAGTTTGCAGTCAAAATATGAAAATTCCGTAAGTATGTTGGCAATATTTTTGCACTGCTAGCTAAACTTGTGCTGAGGTTATTTAACGTGGAGCCACTCATGCGCATTCTCCCCTGATGGAAGATTTAGCTCCAAAGTTAATAAATCGCTAATATCTGCAGCTGGATTGAATGAAGATGTTATTGTACGTTTGCTAATAGCTTTAACCCCACTTTAACAGTTTTAAACCAGACATTCAGAAATAAGATTGATGCATTTAACAGCAGAATTTTATGCTACTCTTACGAATACGTGACTGCAGACTCAGCAGAAAAACACTCGACGATGAAATATCTGAGATGAAGATCTGAAGGTAGATCTGAGTTTATTTAAACAAAGCCTCACATTCACGATCTTATATTAAAACTCTTGAACATTTTTATGCTTATTGAGAGACCATAATGTTCATAAAGAGAGAGAACCTTATTTTCCCAATAAATTAATTGAAGTAAATGCATTACTTAAAAAAAACTAATGATCAATGTTTTTCATTAATTTGGGTTTGTGCAGGGATAAAAACAAATATGTATTAGTACAATTGAAAAAGGTTTACACCGTTGTCTTTTAATTTGATATTTATTCAGATCATTAGAATCAAGCGTCACAGTGGCACAGTGGGTAGCACGGTCGTCTCACAGCAAGAAGGTCACTGGTTCGAGCCTCGGCTGGGCGTTTCTGTGTGGAGTTTGCATGTTCTCCTCGTGATCGCGTGGGTTTTCTCCGGGTGCTCCGGTTTCCCCACAAGTCCAAAGACATGTGATATAAGTGAATTGAGTCAGAACGATTGTCCATAGTGTTAAAGTGTGAATGAGTGTGTGTGAATGTTTCCCAGCGATGGGTTGCGGCAGGGAAGGGCATCCGCTGCGTAAAACATATGCCAGAGAGTTAGCGGTTCATTCTGCTGTGGCGACCCCGAAAGGGAAGAAAGCAGACATGAAGATGAATCATTAGAATCAATTAGCTACGATGTGTTTTGGTAATGCACCAAAACCATATAAAATGAAAGCTAATTGACTAAATAAATGACAGTAAACCTGTGCCTCATCAAGTGTGCCGTCACACATCTTGCAAATAATTCTGGTGGTTTGTAATGGTCAAAAATGCCAGGGTCGTTTTTGGTCCCAGTCCAGCCCTGCGTGAGTCCACGTCCCTCAGCTAACTTAGGCTACGTTCTGTCTGCCTTAATGTTCATTTCAGATTTTTGATTCATTTTTTTTGCTGTGTTTGTTCACATTACAAACAACATGCCCACACTATCCATTTTCTGTTTGAACTAATTGAACTAAATTGCAACTAAATGCTGCTCCAATGAGACATGCATGCACAGAAGAGGAAACTACATCTCCCAGAATGCACTGCTTACGGGAGTAAACATTAAAGCATTTTATCATTATCATCAATTATCATTGTGGCTTTATTGTCATACAAATCTTCTCAGAGCCCTTTTTATTAGAACTAAATATTATAACGAAAGTTTGTAATATTGGCAGAAGAGAAGTTAGAAATGTTCTGATAACAATCACAACTTCATTAAGCTTCAATTGCGTCTTTACATGTGAGTTGGTCTATATTTTATTTCTTATTTTCCCTATTTTATTCTGTTTTTAATCGTTTGCGTTAAAAGAAAAAGCGGAATTAGCCATAGCATAAATACCAAGTGGTATTTATGCAAATTAGTCATCTAGCAGCTTTTTTGGAGCAGCCAATAGCGGCTTTTGTAACAGAAGTGTTGGCAACACCGGATAAAGCATTCACAATCGAGGAGAAAAAGACTGATCGTGAGTCTAGAATGTGTGTTTATGAATTTAAACTATTTGTAAACAATAGTCCTTGGTTATTTTGTTCTCGAGTGTCAAATTTTACACTGTGTATTTATTTGTTTAAATGCAAGAACCCTCTAATAGCGTTGAGTTCTCCTCATAAGCTAATCCTTCTTTACACAGGCCAGAAACATGTTCAATTAATATATTCATGGTTTAAATTTCACATTAGTAATGCATGAGCCATAAGGCGTTTCTGAAGTATTCTTTTTTCAGCTCATGAATTTAATTCATTACATAGAAACAGATGTTGAAGCTGTCTAAAGCATTGGAACACAACCATAACTCTTCCCAAACACACCACCATTTTCATTTTAAATAGGTCAAAGCAGAGCATGTCTCGTACACAATCTGTCATTAGTTTCTCACCCTAGCTTTGCAATCAGGTGCGGTGCCAATCCATTCCCCACTCTTAACAAATAAATACAAACGGAGGCCATTTCGGAGCAGAAAAACCTTTCAGCCGCAGTTGTGCCTCATTAACATGACATTGTTTCCTCAGTCTTGGCACGTTTCCTGTTTTTCTCGATTATGAATGTCGAGTCGAAACCTCCATCCAATCAGGAGTGATTAACGACAGCTCCAATAAATCCATTCCCACACTAACTCACACTCGATGTGTGAGACGGATGCTGGAGCACTTCTGCAGCCATGCAGGCAATAGAGCAGCATTCTCAGAGTTTAAAAAGCAGCCTGTATGGGGATTGTCTGTGCCACGCATGCAAACAGACCTCTTTTGGGAACCTGAAAATGGCTTGTGGCTATAAAAAGGGAGGATTACGTGAGCCCGGTGCTCATGCAGCGGATAGTATGTGTGACGTCAGCAGAGTGGAGAGGATGGGAGATGGCCGTCACGATGACTCCTCGGGTTTCATCGCAGATGTGACAGATGGAAGGACAGCCGGGCCGAGCCGAGCCAAAACAAATCCAACTCGCATTAATCACAAACAAACAAAGATGGAGGGAACACAGCATGTGGTGTCACTGGGCTGAGACGAGCTGCTACTGTACGGAGACGGTAGAGGCTGCCGTCAGGAGGAAACTGTTGCTTGGACAGCTTGCTTCTTGAAGAAAGGGACCTCATGTGGTTTTTACTGTTATTTACACCAAAAGCCAACCGTCTGTTTTCCTCTTTCAGCTTAGTTTTTTTTTGAGGTGTGACAGTGGAAACTGTAATTCATCCTGACATTTTTATACTATTGCCACAATGTTGACAATGAGACAAGTAACATGATTTTTTTTTTTAAATGGCTGTTAAAGTGGCCCAATTATGATTTTGAAACGTTCCCTGTTTGGTTTTGGGAGTCTCTAACTACAGGTTGACATTTTTGCTGTCTTTTAACGCGAAATTAAGCTTACCCCATTGTTCAGTGACTGATTCGTTTATTGACTTGTTTGTATTAAGCCCTGCCTTTGCAGGACACAAGCGGAACTCTTTATCTGCCTGATCGCGTTCATCCTGAGGGAAATAAGACCATCATCGATGGTGTCACACGGCGCAGTGAAAGCTCACCGTTTACTGGTGGAGGCGGCCGAATATGGACCGAAATTCAGATCAGAAAATCAGGGCTGAGACAATATTCCATAGAGCTGTGTTTAAACGTATTGTGGTATAAATGTCAATAAACTCCATTTAAATCAAGTAATTGAAGTAACATAAAAACACAAGAAAGTAGAGATGGGTGAAAAACCCCATTTTAACTAAAATACCGGGTAGCACTTTATAATAACTACACACTACTCATCATTTATTAAGCATATTAAGTTCATATATTATATATATATGAACTATTTGCTAATGCTTAATAAATATATATTATAAAGACAAGAATTTATAAGAATTTATACAATATGCTTAATAACATTATTTCATGCTTTTTGAGAATCACTTAATCATTTATTAATTAAGCTTTTCCATATCTACAAACCTATTATTTATTGTTAGTGATTCATGAGATCATTTAGAGCGAGTTAAGGACTGATTATTAAATTATTTTAAAACACATACATACATCTCATTATTCATAGATACAGTAACATTTACTCTGAGTGATTATAAATGCTTTATTGAGACATCATGATTAGTTCAGATAGTTATACAACATTTACTAGCTGCTAGTTAACTGTTTGTGTGAGTGCGTCTAAAGCGTGGAACATTTATTCCTTGTAAAGCATTAATTATTCTTAATCGACAAAAAAAAACAGCACTGAGAGAACCAGACCATTGAAGTATTGAGTATCATGTGTTAATGCTTTATATTAAACTAATCTGTCTATATGATACTGTTCAGTTCCCGTTTTACACACTTTTTTTCTAGTTGTGGAGATCACCTACAAACCCTTCATTTGCTGAAGTGTGTAGATTGATCAAATCTGAAGTAATTAAATTCTTTTATCTGTTGCCGATGACTCTTAAACTGTTTAACCAAACCTGCTACTTCATGTTAAACCATCATCAAGAGGTTTGCTTATTTTAAAAAGGGAAAATCCTCAACATATTTGTGCTCATGTTAAATGCAAATGATTGCAGATAAACAAATCGATATAATTGAAAAGCGAATATATGTGAATACGCCCTGAGGTTTAGATCATCGCGTTTGAGAGTCTATCTTGTCTTTAAAAATCAGAACGGAAGGAATCAATATGACGTGTGCGGTGGTGATGAGACCCAGATTCTGCTGGTGCTGAGAGAGAACCCGTTCCAGACAGTCTGCTAATGCATTACCGAAGCAGTAGAAACACCCATCCAGTGCACATTAGCGCGATGTGTGGCAGGACAGCCATCCAAAACACTTTAACCACGCTTCAACTGCTCCGCTTACTCAGGGAAATGCAATCGATGCCCTTTAAATGTGTTTGAACTTCCATGTCTGCCCGCAGGAGTGTTTTGGGCACTCGGTTTGCTGAACTGGAGCATTATTTGCTTTTGTAGTGCTGGTATTTTCATCAGAACGCCGCAGGAGAAACAAACAGTACAGGCACCTAGACCTTCAGAAGAACTGCGGCTCGGGAAACGACAGCTGCGGGGTTCTTTAGTGGTTTCTGACATGACCCGTGTGCTTTTGTTTAAGACACGTCTCATGGAGGCTTGCTCTACAGTAGATTGCTGGGCAGAGCCTATCTTAGCCTATTTGGCGCCCTGCTCAGACACCCCCTCAGAGTCTGAAATATTTATGAAAGTTTTTGTGAATTTACTTTGAGTAAATAGGTAAATTTGAGTAAATCTGGTAAATAGGTAAGTAAACACTATGTATGAATAATAGGTATTTTATACGACTTTCTCAAAAATGTGAGCTGGCTTGGCCCAAAGGTGACCTTATAAAACTTTAAGAGTGACTTCTCCACCCCACTGGCTACAACAGTGAGGAACTAAGGCAAAGCAATTTTATTTGTAGAGCACATTTTTGCACACATTGGCAATTTAAAGTGCTTTGCAGAAGAATAAAACAGATCATAGTTAACACAAAGCAAGGGAAAAGACATTAAACACTTTCAAATTTCATAGAAAAAAGAAAAGCATAAGTTTTCTTTAACTGGTTAAACATAGTTGAATAGATGAGTTGTTAGTCTGTTTTTCAACGTGACTAAAGTTTAGCTCCTCTAACTTCTTCTGGAAGCTGCTTCCTGCTGTGGGCAGCATAGTAACTGAAAGCAGCCTCTCCCTGTTCGGAGCATTGACTCCAGATCATCTAAGAGCTCTGTTTGGTTTGTATAACATAGTCCAGCCAGCTGGTGATACAAGCATAGACTACTTTCTCTAGATCATAACTGGAGACGAAGCATCTGATCCTTGCGATGTTTCTGAGACGATAATAAACTGATTTTTGATCTTATGTGACTGATGAAGCTCAGATCAGAATCCAGAGTCACCCCGAGGTTCTTCACCTGATGTTTAGTTGCAATTCCCTCAGAGCTCAGGTGACCGTTCACCTTGAGAACCTCTACTTTAATAATAATAATAATAATAATAATAAAGCCTTCACTTTATATAGTGCTTTCTTTATACATTCTCCATATGCTCACAGACGCTTTACAGAGCATTATTCATTCATTCCACATTCACACACCGGTGGTGATAAACTACCTGACAGGAATTGGCTGCCATTCTGCACCTATGGCCTCCTGACCACCACCAAACACCCCCCACCAGTCACTCACATCCACCAAACACCCCCCACCAGTCACTCACATCCACCAAACACCCCCCACCAGTCACTCACAAGTCCACCAAAAACCCCACCATCCAGTCACACACATCCACCAAACACAAAACACCCCCCACCAGTCACTCACATCCCAACCGCAGACACCCCCACCACATCACTCACATCCACCAAACAACACAACCCCACCAGTCACTCACTCCACCAAAACCCCACCATCACACCATCCACCAAACACCCCCCACCAGTCACTCACATCCACCACACACCCCCCATCCAGTCACTCACTCCACCAAACACACCCCACCAGTCCCATCACATCCACCAACAACGCCCCACCATCACTCACATCACCAACAACCCCACCCAGTCACTCACATCCACCAAAAACCCCCACCCTCACACACATCCACCAACAAAACACCCCCCACCATTCACTCACAATCCACCAAACACCCCCCACCAGTCCACACACATCCACCAAACACACCCCACCAGTCACTCACATCCACCAACACCCCCCACCAGTCACTCACATCCAACAAAACCCCCACCAGTCACACCATCCACCAAACACCCCCCACCAGTCACTCACAGCACCAAACACCCCCCACCAGTCACTCACATCCACCAAAACCCCACCACCAGTCACACACATCCACAAAAACCCCCCACCAGTCACTCACACCACAAACACCCCCCACCAGTCACACATCCAAAACACACCCACCAGCACATCCACCAAACACCCCCCACCAGACTCACATCCACCAAAACCCCCCACCAGTCACACACCACCAAAAACCCCCCACCAATCACTCACATCCACCAAAACCCCCCACCAGCAAACACACACACCAAAACACACCCCCACCAGTCACCATCACCACAAACACCCCACCAGCACTCACAACACCAAACACGCCCCACCAGTCACTACACACCCAAACACACCCCACCAGTCACTCACAACCACCAAACCACCCCACCAGTCACAACATCCACCAACCACACCCCCACCAGTCACTCGCATCCACCAAAAACCCCCACCAGTCACTCGCATCCACCAAACACCCCCCCACCAGTCACTCGCATCCACCAAAAACCCCCACCAGTCACTCACATCCACCAAACACCCCCCACCAGTCACTCGCATCCAACCAAACACCCCCCACCAGTCACTCGCATCCACCAACACCCCCCACCAGTCACTCGCATCCACCAAACACCCCCCCACCAGTCAATCGCAACCACCAAACACCCCCCACCAGTCACTCGCATCCACCAAACACCCCCACCAGTCACTCGCATCCACAAAACACCCCCCACCAGTCACTCACATCCACCAAACACACCCCACCAGTCCCTCACATCCACCAAACACCCCCCACCCAGTCACTCACATCCACCAAACACCCCCACCAGTCACTCACATCCACCAAAAAACCCCCCACCAGTCACTCACATCCACCAAAACCCCCACCAGTCACACACATCCACCAAACACCCCCCACCAGTCACTCACATCCACCAAACACCCCCCCACAGTCACACACATCCACCAAACACACCCCACCAGTCCCTCACATCCACCAAACACCCCCCACCAGTCACTCACATCCACCAAACACCCCCCACCAGTCACTCACATCCACCAAAAACCCCCCACCAGTCACTCACATCCACCAAAAACCCCCACCAGTCACACACATCCACCAAACACACCCCCACCAGTCACTCACATCCACCAAACACCCCCCACCAGTCACTCACATCCACCAAACACGCCCCACCAGTCACTCACATCCACCAAACACACCCCACCAGTCACTCACAACCACCAAACACCCCCCACCAGTCACTAACATCCACCAAACACCCCCCACCAGTCACTCGCATCCACCAAAAACCCCCACCAGTCACTCGCATCCACCAAACACCCCCCACCAGTCACTCGCATCCACCAAAAACCCCCACCAGTCACTCACATCCACCAAACACCCCCACCAGTCACTCGCATCCACCAAACACCCCCCACCAGTCACTCGCATCCACCAAACACCCCCCACCAGTCACTCGCATCCACCAAACACCCCCCACCAGTCAATCGCAACCACCAAACACCCCCCACCAGTCACTCGCATCCACCAAACACCCCCCCACCAGTCACTCGCATCCACAAAACACCCCCACCAGTCACTCACATCCACCCAAACACACCCCACCAGTCACACGCATCCACCAAACACACCCCACCAGTCACTCGCATCCACCAAAAACCCCCACCAGTCACTCGCATCCACCAAACACCCCCCACCAGTCACTCGCATCCACCAAACACCCCCCACCAGTCAATCGCAACCACCAAACACCCCCCACCAGTCACTCGCATCCACCAAACACCCCCCACCAGTCACTCACATCCACAAAACACCCCCACCAGTCACTCACATCCACCAAACACACTCTACCAGTCACTCGCATCCACCAAACACCCCCCACCAGTCACTCGCATCCACCAAACACCCCCCACCAGTCAATCGCAACCACCAAACACCCCCCACCAGTCACTCGCATCCACCAACACACCCCACACCAGTCACTCGCATCCACAAAACACCCCCACCAGTCACTCACATCCACCAAACACACTCTACCAGTCACTCACATCCACCAAACACCCCCCACCAGTCACTCACATCCACCAAACACCCCCCACCAGTCACTCACCCATCCACCAAACACCCCCCCAGTCACTCACATCCACCAAACACGCCCCACACCAGTCACTCACATCCACCAAACGCCCCCCACCAGTCACTCGCATCCACCAAACGCCCCCCACCAGTCACTCGCATCCACAAAAACACCCCCCACCAGTCACTCGCATCCACAAAACACCCCCCACCAGTCACTCGCATCCACCAAAACACCCCCCCACCAGTCACTCACATCCACCAAACACCCCCCACCAGTCACTCACATCCGCCCAAAACACCCCCCACCAGTCACTCACATCCACCAAACACCCCCCACCAGTCACTCACATCCACCCAACACCCCCCACCAGTCACTCACAACCACCAAACACGCCCCACCAGTCACTCACATCCACCCAAACACCCCCCCACAGTCACTCACATCCTACCAAACACCCCCCACCAGTCACTCACATCCACCAAACACCCCCCACCAGTCACTCGCATCCACCAAACACCCCCCACCAGTCACTCGCATCCACCAAACACCCCCCACCAGTCACTCACATCCACCAAACCACCCCCCACCAGTCACTCACATCCACCAAACACCCCACACCAGTCACTCACATCCTCCAAACCACCCCCCACCAGTCACTCACATCCACCAAACACCCCCCACCAGTCACTCACATCCACCAAACGCCCCCCACCAGTCACTCACATCCACCAAACGCCCCCCCCAGTCACTCGCATCCACCAAACACGCCCCACCAGTCACTCGCATCCACCAAACGCCCCCCACCAGTCACTCGCATCCACCAAACGCCCCCCACCAGTCACTCGCATCCACAAAACACCCCCACCAGTCACTCGCATCCACCAAACACCCCCCACCAGTCACTCACATCCACCAAACACCCCCCACCAGTCACTCACATCCACCAAACACCCCCCACCAGTCACTCACATCCTCCAAACACCCCCCACCAGTCACTCACATCCACCAAACACCCCCCACCAGTCACTCACATCCACCAAACGCCCCCCACCAGTCACTCACATCCACCAAACACCCCCCACCAGTCACTCACATTCAGACAGGGCAATGCGGGTGAAGTGGTTACCCAGGACCACAACAGCAGAATGGACCTGGCGGGGATCGAATCCCCAACCCTCCCGTTACAGGACGACCAACTCCACCACTGCACCATCTTTCCGCTTTGTTCCCAAAAACAATGACGTCCGTTTCCTCTTTATTTAACTGAAAAAAGTTTGTGTCCATCCAGCTCTTAAGTCATTTACAGAGAGAGTCTGCAGGGCTGTAGTAAACTCACTGGAATGTTTTGCATGCAAATACTGTAAAACTGAAGCATAAAAGTCGATGCAGTTTTTGTAATGTCAACAATATCCAGTATGTTGAAACCTGGTGCACTCCGATTGACTTCATGTGCCTTGTAAAGTAAAAACAAGTGTTAATCTTGAATGAAAAAAGACATTTGCAGTCAGGATTCCAGTGTTTTGTTGAAATCAATGTGTGCAGAATTGTTTTTAAATGAAGAGTGAGTATACAGTTAACAGAATGTACTTTTGAGAAGAAAACTGTCCATGTGGCCAATTGTGCTTTGTAGGTGTGATTTTGAGTTAGAGAATGTGTCTGAATTAAAACGCTTGCTAGTGACTGAGAAACAGTTAATATTAGATTTTGAGTGCAGGTGAAATGGTTTTGAATCAATCATTTGATTTTAACAGAAGAGTCAGAGTTTTTGTTAATTTAGTTTGAGTATCTAGATTTGTGTTTAAGACTTTGAGAAATCCGTGTCTGATTTGTGAATGTGCTGGAACTTTGTTAACCAGTTCGATCGCTTTTCTTATCACTTGTAAAGTCATTAGTAAACTGGAGTGATCTGATTGCGTCTGTCCTCAAGTCAGCAGCTCACTGATTCGATCGATGGACTCCGAGAGAGTCTCCACTTTACTCAGTTCACAAGTTAGACTCAAAAATGAGTCACAAGAGATCCAGCGGAAACAACATTAGGGGTCTTACATCCAACATAGGTGCAGCTTTGAGGAAAATTAGTCGACAGGATTAGATGTTTTGAATGCCTTTTTATTTTTATGCATGTGAGAATTTCAAGAGTCACAGACTTACTGGAACCTTATTTCTTATCTTAAAAACTTCAGGGTTTTTTTCTATTTGTTTTGAGTGAAATTACAAAAACAAATGTGCAACTGAATAATTCATGTTCATTAATCAAGTAAAAGAATGTGAATTCTTTTAAAAGCGAGTTTGTACCAACAGTACATAGCCTTCTAGTCAACTTAAGTTGTATTCTTAATGTACTTTGATTTATAGAAATGTTTTCTTGATACAATTTTTTACCTTGTTTGTTTTTACTCGGGCAAATTAAAAATCCTAAATTTGCTCCGAGAGAGCATGAGAGAGAGAGAGAGAGGAGAGGTGAGAGAGAGAGAGAGGAGAGGTGAGAGAGAGAAAGGGGAGGGGGAGAGGAAGGAGAACTAGAGGTGAGATAGAGCAGCGAGCGGAAGGGAACGATAGAGAGGTAAGAGATGAGAAAGAGGAGCGAGAGGAGGAGAGAGATAGAGAGAGGAGAGAGAGAAGAGAGAAAAAGAGGAGACAGAAAGAAGAAAGAGAGAGTGAAAGACGAAAGGACGGACAAGGAGAACTAGAAATGAAATAGAGGAGCGGAAGGGAACGATAAAGAGAGGAGAGATGAGAAAGAGGAGCGAGAGGAGGGGAGAGAGAGAGAAAATGAGAAAGAGGAGTGAGAGGAGGAGAGAGATAGAGAGAGGAGAGATGAGAAAGAGGAGTGAGAGGAGGGGAGAGATAGAGAAAGGAGAGATGAGAAAGAGGAGTGAGAGGAGGGGAGAGATAGAAAAAGGAGAGATGAGAAGAGAATTGAGAGGAGGGGAGAGATAGAGAGAGGAGCGATGAGAAGAGAATTGAGAGGAGGGGAGAGAGGAGCGATGAGAAGAGAATTGAGAGGAGGGGAGAGAGGAGCGATGAGAAGAGAATTGAGAGGAGGGGAGAGATAGAGAGAGGAGAGATGAGAAAGAGGAGCGAGAGGAGGGGAGAGATAGAGAGATGAGATAGAGGAGCAAGAGAAGAGGAGAGAGAGAGGGGAGATGAGAAAGAGGGGTGAGATGAGGGGAGAGATAGAGAGAGGAGAGATGAGATAGAGGAGCGAGAGGAGGGGAGAGATAGAGAGATGAGATAGAGGAGAAGAGAAGAGGAGAGAGAGAGGGGAGATGAGAAAGAGGGGTGAGATGAGGGGAGAGATAGAGAGAGGAGAGATGAGATAGAGGAGCGAGAGGAGGGGAGAGATAGAGAGAGGAGAGAGGAGAAAGAGGAGGGGAGAGATGAGATAGAGGAGCAAGAGAAGAGGAGAGAGAGAGGGGAGATGAGAAAGAGGGGTGAGATGAGGGGAGAGATAGAGAGAGGAGAGATGAGATAGAGGAGCGAGAGGAGGGGAGAGATAGAGAGAGGAGAGAGGAGAAAGAGGAGGGGAGAGATGAGATAGAGGAGCAAGAGAAGAGGAGAGAGAGAGGGGAGATGAGATAGAGGAGCGAGAGGAGGGGAGAGATAGAGAGATGAGATAGAGGAGCAAGAGAAGAGGAGAGAGAGAGGGGAGATGAGAAAGAGGGGTGAGATGAGGGGAGAGATAGAGAGAGGAGAGATGAGATAGAGGAGCGAGAGGAGGGGAGAGATAGAGAGATGAGATAGAGGAGCAAGAGAAGAGGAGAGAGAGAGGTGAGATGAGAAAGAGGGGTGAGATGAGGGGAGAGATAGAGAGAGGAGAGATGAGATAGAGGAGCGAGAGGAGGGGAGAGATAGAGAGAGGAGAGAGGAGAAAGAGGAGGGGAGAGATGAGATAGAGGAGCAAGAGAAGAGGAGAGAGATAGAAAGAGGAGCGAGAGGAGGAGAGAGATATAGAGAAAGGAGAAATGAGAAGAGAATTGAGAGGAGGGGAGAAATAGAGAGAGGAGAGAGAGCACACGTAAAACAAATAACCTTGAATGTGTTGAAATTCATTTTGTTTTGGGTTAACCTCAACATTAAGAACGCATACAGCACCGAAAAAGTTTACAAAGTTTCAAAACACAACCAGTACTCCACTTATCCATAGTTTTTTCTTTCTGAAATAAATCAGAAAGCATGCAAGAAAGATGGAAGTATAGAGATAGCAGTAAAAAAGTCAAGAGCTCTAATACCACTGTGGGCTCTCTAACCTTCCCTGTAACCTCCTGACTAATGATGTGAAGCGTAAAGGAGATTAGAGGCAATGAGTCACACAAAACACCCACTCCCTCTCTCTCTCTCTCTCTCTCCCTCATCTCTCTCTCTCTCTCCTCTCTCCCTCTCTCTCTCTCTCTCTCCCTCTCTCTCTCCCTCCCTCCCTCTCTCTCTCTCTCTCTCTCTCTCCCTCCCTCTCTCTCCCTCCCTCTCTCTCTCTCCCTCTCTCTCTCTCTCTCTCTCTCTCTCTCTCTCTCTCTCTCTCTCTCACACACACACACACACACGCACACACACACACACGATCATCACCATAAAGCACAGGAACTATTTGTTTGACATCAGTCAGAGCATCAACACAAACCACCCGGCTCTTCCTCACATCACAACAGCTGGTGCCTCAATCCAACTAGCGCAGGTTTATCACTCCTTTCTGCTTATCGTTGCCCCGTTTGTATTTTTAAAAGCTTTTTAAATGTGAAAAAACGTACTGTACACATTGTACGAGTACTGAAAACTAAACTAATAGTTGCCTCACTATGAATAACTTATTTTATTTAAAAGACACATTTTCAACATGTGAGGCTTTGCTAGAACTTCTAACACAGTACTGCAAATGTGAAATATTAACTTAAATATTTGATTAAAGTCATTTCAACTTTTTAAGATTCCCAAAATATTCTTAATAGTACAAGTTTCATGGGAGTGGTGTAGATATTAAAAAGTATCGAAAAGAAGTCAATTTAGAACTTTAAATATAGGCATGCGTGGACTACTTTTTAAACTAGTGAATCAAAACATTTTAAGAGGGTTTTATGGATAAAGCTTCAGGCAGTTTAAACAGTGTAAACATGCTTGAAACAGTTCCTTTAAAATTATATCAACACAACGTTAGCATCTACCGTATTAGCATCAACTAGAATACAGGAATTCTTCTGCTATGCACACTTCCAAATTGTGATGCAATTTCTCCACACCAGTGACTTTTTCAGAATAAATGTGAAATACTACAGACACAAAAAAATGTAAATTTAAATTATTCCCGCTATCAGAAGGTAAACATTTGAGCTGGGACATCCATCAGAGACCTCCTGATTCTGCAAATAGTTGAAGAGAGGGGCACATTATCTCTTTTCCCATCCCTGTTTTCTCTTCATCTGTTTCTGGGAGTCTCTGATTTGTTCTCAAAGTAATGAGCGGAACCTCCGGAGGGAAGGACTCTTAAATAACCTGTTAATGGGCCGAGCACAATGGTGTGAGTGCACGGGTTTTTCGAGGGGAGGCGGCGCATGAGCGGCCTGAGACCCTACGCTGTTTTAATCAGCTCTGTTAATTAGCGCACAACCCTCGTGAGAGGAAGCTACACCTCTCTGAGGATCCAGTTCCTTCATCCGGAGCTGAGTACGAGCGGACTTCAGGTGTGATGCACCGAGACACACTCGTGACCTCCGCAATTGAGCTATCAGTGTATGGAGACCGTAATAAACTGAAGCAAGGCGTCTTAATTCTATATTCTAACCATAAAAAGTCTGGTAGCAAAGGTACCAAAGAAAAAATACTATTTTTTTGTATTTATTTAGGGATCTTACATAGGTGTTTATCTACACACACTGTAAAATAAAATCTGTAGAAATAAAGAACAAATGCGCATATTACGAAATCTGTCCATTTTCAAGAGTAACAGCAGTGGTTCTCAAATAGTGGCGCTCCGTCAAGGGGGGCGCGTTTGACCTCGGGGAACATGCTTTTTTATTTTTGTATTTAGTTTTTTTACTGTTCTAGAATAAAGTGCAATACCACTCCACTACATTAGGGGACAGTGTAGCTCTCATTGGCAGAGTATGAAGTGTAGACACAAAGTGTAGAAGACAGGTGGAGAGAGAAAGAGATAAAGAGACAAACGAAAGTCTCCCGAAAGCTAAGACGAGGAAATATGACGACGCGTATGTAACGCTTGGCTTCACTGTGACTGCGGTGGGAGACGAGGAGAGACAGGTGTGCTTACTGAGTCTACAAATGTTGGCAGCTGACAGCATGAAGCGAAATAAATGAAGGAGTCACTTAAAGACATTACACTCCAATCACGCTGATAAACCGCTTGAGTTTTTTCAGAGAAAACGTGCGGAATATTGGCAGCAATCACGATCAGTCAAACAATGTTTATAGTTTTATTAAGAATTTAATGTTTTTTTACATTTCAGATGCACCTTAAATCTTTTCTGCTACAGTTAATAAAGCTATTCTTTGTTGTAAGTTGGTCCATATTTCTTTCTTTTTTTCTCTAATACATTAATGATGTTACTGTGTTATGCAGAGGTGTACCTATAACTAATTTAAAGACAAATAATTATGTTTATATTCACGGGGGGGTTTACTTGGTTAAGTTCAGACTGCACCCCAAAGTGACCTGAAAAACAAAATTGCCAATTTGGGATCTGTATCCGATATTTTCAGGACATTTTTATTTTCAAATCTGACCCAGGTTGCTTTAACATGAGCTTGTGAATCCGATACATATCTGATTTTCTGCAATGCCACCTCAGTGTGAGCAGCCAGCTCGCATTTTTACGTCCTTACATCATTGTTTGGGGACAGACGTTACATATCTGGCCGTGGACGGGAAATTTAACAACAATCATGGCTGACAACAGAGCTGAAAGCACTCCATGGAAGGAAAGTGAAGTAATAGAACTAATAAACATTTCCTCTTTGTCAACTTCTTGATATGATTCGGTTGAAATGGTGGTTGCTCCCATACGAAATGAACTGAAATAATGTCACACAATCGCCTGGAAAGACATTCTCGTCCATGTTTACTTTCATTCCGATCAAAGCCATTTTCTGCGCATGTGCTCCTCACTGCGAGCTGGATTGCGTTCTTACACAGGACGGATATGAGTCGCATGTTGTGTGTGATGTGATGTGAATGTGCACACAAAAATAGGATTTCATAAAAAAAAATCTGAATTGAGCATTAAAACTTGCAGTCTGAACCTAGCCAGAGTTAAGTGCTACAAGTTCACAAGAGTTTTAAATCATTTATACCATATGCATTTTGCCGAAAGGGTAAACGTTTAAACAAAGCAACTTGCAGTGCATTTAACACATTTATTCATAATCTGCTCTAGTTTGTTGTCAGAACCTCAACATGTATAAAAATCTACAAATGTCCAAAGAAACTGCTTGTGAATTACAAGCACTGTTTAACACCCCATGAGAGCACATTATTAACCTTATAACCATAATCGACAATCGTCCCTTTCAATACAAAATGTAATTAAATGAACGTAGCCTAATGCTCCTACCCAGCAGGGGGCGGTTAATGAGGAATCAGACGAAAGCTCACAATCGTGGATGCTCGTGTAACTGTTTGTGTCGTGACCTAATATTTGCTTTTTGAGATCACTTGTGTTATGATCTAAAATAAAATTTTAAAACTTGATTGATTGATCTACTGCTCAAACTTAAAAAGGAAGTAAAACATCATATTAAAAACATGACTGAGTTTAGATGTTTGTGACAGGAATCTTTTAATCATTGACATATATAACATGAACGAAGTGTTCGTGATGTCAGCCATAGGTTTTTGGCAAAGTCAAATCACGCTCAAAATGGCGGACCAATTTTCGAAAACGCATCTTCAGAGGCGGGACACGGCCATAGTAAAGACATCTGATTGGCTAAGTTTTAATTCCTATATATTTTAAACAAACAAATGTAAAAGTAATTCACCCCCATCAGAGCGTTCATGAATCAACAAACCTACTGGAGCCAGGGGTGGAAACATGTTTTTTTTCAGCTGCTAAGTTGCATAAGTTTGGAGTGAATGAGAACCTGCTCCCTTCTGGAATCAGCCTCAAGTGGCTGTTTGAGGAACTGCAGTTCTGTCACTTCCTTCCAAGCTTCAAGAGGGAGAGGAGGAAGTTCCCCCTTGCTTTCAATAAACCTGAGTGTAGGAAACAGTTAGGAAACTCACACTTCCGTCTTGTTTGATTGGCGTCTGCAGGGCACGGTGTTACTGAGGCAGGTCCCTGACACTGGATCCACCGACTCCACGATCACAAACGGCCGTTCCTCCAGCGTGGCTACCGTCAGGTGCCGGTTATCAGACACCGGCTCCAGGAACGTCCCGTAGCGCGGCCACACCGGGTACCTCATCTGTAAGATCCCAGACTCGTAGTTCCCCACCTGTTCAGAGAAAATGTTTTTTAAGCACATAGCAAGTTTTTATTTTTCATCTGCAGAGGACAAAAGGTTTTATTGTTAGATATACAGGAGTGGTGTTAGCTCTAGTGGGTGCTATAAGAAACCGCGATGAATTTTCTTGCCTTCTTCTGGATAATGGAGAAGCGATTAGTTCCAAACATTGCTCAGCTGAACCCTGAATCCATTCATTTCTGAGGAATCTCTATATCAATGTAAAGCTGTTTAAATAATTTAGATTTTTTATTTATGAGCGACCCGTACAGGATAGCCCGCACATAATAGATACTGTCAGAGTTCTGTTGAGCGTTTTCACAGTCCATCATCAAACCGCAAGTCGGCCATGTTAAAGATATCGTGTCGAGAAGAAAAGCACATAGTCACATGGTCAGTGTTGCCTCTATAATGTTTTTGGCTCTTTTAAAATGTCAAAGAAAACATGATAAAACTGAGGAATTATTGAGAGAAGGATCTGACAAGCAATATTTTGAGTAAAACTGTAATAGGTTAACTTTAACCTCCAATTATTGCATGGATCTGGATCATCCTTATTGTACAGGTCAGATTATTTACCTTGAAAACAATAACAAATGTAAAAAATTATATAGTGCTTTTATAGCAGTTGTTAAATAGTAACATAAACAAAACTTCAGCAACAAGGTAGATTATAAAATGAGATTAGAGATCTTATAGTAACCAGTGTAATAGCAATAAAGGCATGTATCTTTTTCACTAAAACAGTTTTTCGTTAGTATTGACCGACCTATACGAAAGAGAATATCCACAAATATATTGTTACATATATTGAAAAACATCCCTTTAAAATGCATATATATATATATATATATATATATATATATATATATATATATATATATATATGGGAACTGGATAAATATGAGCTTGTGTTGTGATCGAATGATCTAATGGTTGCTATAGATCAGAATTGGGCGAGGAGGCAATTTAGCTTCATGCAACACACCTGAGTCTACTAATTAAGCTACTCTTGGCTTGTATAAAGCCGTGTCACTAACAGTTAAAGCAAATCTACTTTTAAAATAATAGATCAAATAGTTATTTGTCTGCTAGAAAAGGTTCAAAATCTGTTCCTTACTTAAATAAATTAATAATTAGATTGCATCATAGATTAGAAGCTCATAAAACATTTACAACTGGATCTTTTTTTTTCATTATCATCACTGCCGTACTTAAAGCCAAGATTGCTTACATTTATTCATATAAAAATGACATAATATTGCCAATTAATGTCTACCAGGGAAGATTGTACAAAATGTACAAACATTTTATGAATTTAAACCACATGAGTGTTTTAAAAAAGGTTTTACACACAATTTTACAAGATGGAGAGTTGTTAGGTTGGTCTGGAAACTTCAGGGTAATTGGTTTAAGGGTTAAATAAAAATCTGTTTAAACCTGTGAGAAATATAAGGCTTGCATTAATCTTTTATCATTTAAGTAACAAAAGTAAACAAATGAAAGGTAAACGCGATAAGAATAGCTTTGTTTTGTAACTCAAGCCATTTATGTGAAAATTGTTAGATAACTTTATCCTGTAATGATAAACCCATAAACTACTAATTTGGATTTATTTACTATGTATCACAGATTCATTTTCTTTTTCAATTATATCAACCTTATTTGTAACATCATATAAAAGCTGCTTAAATATGGTAGACATTTTAATTTCTGTTTATATATTCTTCTCCTCCTGAAGCATTCTGAAGACACTGATGGATGGTTGTATGTTAAAAACCTTCTGGGGCCCCCCTGCACTGCTGGGCCCCCTGTGTCATGCACACTTCCTCCCATGTTCTTGCATAAAGGAATAAAATAACACATTTAGGAGGCTGTCCTCTATCTTCATCTTCTCAGTTTGCAGTGTTTACACTTGACTCATTGTGTAGAATTACCATCTTTTTCTAAGTTCCCCGTGAAGAGGTTCAACACACATCATTGTTAGTCCTGTCAGAGCAAAGACAAGACCCATGAGAAGCACGTCATATTCAATCGGAATATTTCTATTTGACTGTAATCAAGATAGCAGAAGCAAGGCTGTATTTAAATGTCTCGCAGCCAGCGCAGATCTCTTGAGTAAGCATTTCTGCACGTCGCGCTTCATTAGTTTGGATGCAAGCAATCTTTGTGTTATAATTATATTCATTAGATTTTAGAGTGTTTAGCGGTACAGACAAATTGTTATGTATTGGTCGGCTCTATTCGTCAGCAGTTCGGGGAGAAAGTAATTACTGTTTTTATTGAGAACGAGTGTCTGTGTTTAATCATCTGCTGTGAAATCGCTCGCAGACTAAAATCACTCGAGTGGTTTCTTTTCTGGCTGATATTTATGACATGCTAACTCATAAATAGCTCAGAGAAGCAATAAAGTCATGTGGAATTCTCCAACGTGTTTTTTTTTTATGGTTTATGTTTCTGTTTCCAAAAATAGGTTTTGATATTTCTGACTGGAAATAATCA
Organism: Danionella dracula; assembly: GCA_900490495.1. Classification (NCBI taxonomy): domain Eukaryota; kingdom Metazoa; phylum Chordata; class Actinopteri; order Cypriniformes; family Danionidae; genus Danionella; species Danionella dracula. Next base: position 66,766 of record UELW01000300.1, read on the forward strand.
TAACATTTTAATTGCTTGATTTTGTGGGTGAAACCAACTGTGGTACAGCATTGCGGCACGAGGATGTCATCATGTGAGGAAGCATGAGAAATTGCAGAAGAAATTTTAGCATGGATCAAAATGGCTACGAATGAGAGCAGGACTCGAGTGTGGAATAAAATCTCTTTCAAAATAAATCCTACCTACGTAATTAAAGGTCACCAAAAGGCAAAAAAAGTGGACGCGTACAATACTAAATGACGTGACACAAATAATTGTTTTATATACACATAAATTTCCTAGCTGAAACCCTAAAAATATGATTCAAAACTCTATCTGCTATTTTTCTAAAATATTGTGATTAATATATTGTTATTGTATGAAAAAGAACCAAAGCATTTTTAAGCATGGTAGCCTGTTTGGTTCAAGTAGTGAAAAAGAGGAAGTGGCAGTCATAAACATTAACTTTCTTTTTTCTTAAGTCATGATCACGACATACCAACAGTTTTTTTTATGATAAATAAGTCATGATCGTGATACAACAGTTAGCGATGGAAAGATGGAGGAGGGCTCTGATGAAATGTACAGTTGGGTGTCTTGAGCATTACAATGGAGAGAAATGGCTTATTTCCAAAATGTATCCCCTGAAGGGAGAAGTTATACGAGGAAGAGAATGGGCCCCAGCGCAGAACCCTGGGGTACACCAGACAATACTGGACATTAAGCTCCCAGTAGAGCCAGATTGTTTATAAGGAGATGGTGAGAAATGATCTGTCAACGAGCACGAATAGATGTTTATTTTGTTGCTTTGTTTTTTTAACGAGTAGGAAGAGCATGAAGCTCTGGAAAGGCATGGTGACATCACGACTTCACAAAATCTTTCGTTGACTTGAGAATCCTGAAATCATTCACGATTGTACAATATTTTTTTTTTAAAATAATAACATGTATAAAATGGTCTAACCTGAACCAATGAAACTACTTTAAAACAAGGAAAAGCTCAATTCTTTTGGTCGTTTTTGTCAGTTCCGGTTTTGAAAGAAAATTTCGATGAAATCTACATAGCTTAAAAAGCTGTATTATCTACATTGATTCAAAGCGAGCAGAAATGCCAGGGCCAAACTGTGAGCTATCCAATCAGAATGTGTTAAAACTGCATAAATATGCTCAAGACAGGAGTCTACCTGTTTCCAAAGCCACGCCTGGATCTTTCATTGTTTGGGATATCCCTTACTAATGTCCATTTCATAAATACAGCAAAATAAAAGTATTGTTTTCATCTCTGACACAAGCCTTGCGCAGCTATAGGTACAGGTAGCTGGTTTAACTCCTCTTTTCATGCAAGTCCCACCCCCAGTCAGTCATCGTTTTAACTTACGGCTGACCCCTCCCCTTTTCCCTGGGATTTTCAACACTATGTGTGTTTTTTTTTTTTTTTGGAATTCATTTATTTTTAATCATATTTCACAAGTTCACTCTTGCTAATAATTTCCAAGTATCGCAAGCATGATTGTTGAGCAATAAAAAAGTGTTCTAAACAAGTTGTCCTAGTGAGGAGTCCGGGACGAGGGGAACCTGGTCCTGCAGGAAGCCCCCACCCTAGTGGCGAAGAGAAGGAAGGAGGGATAGCTCGCACACTGTAAATGTTGTCTCATAGATCATTTTTGCATACTGGAAACATGGACCTGATGGTTAGATGGTCATTTATAAGCCAAGCTCCTCCTGAACTTATGTCACTTGATGAATAAACTCATTAAAACTTTGTGGCTTTCATAATTTAGCAGCGCATGGTTTTCCTGCATGTAGAATGGCTGAACATATTTCAAACCCTTTTTTCAAAAGAGAGAATACTCTGTTAAACCTTTAATGGTAGCCAGATCATTAGGAAGCTATTGTATTCGTCATGATATCCGCAGGTGGATTAGGTGATTGATTGGTGATCGGTAGGTCACTGCTTCAATTTAGACATTCACAACTTAGGTACCTTTAAGCAAGACACCAGTTTCACTGCTTTAACTTTCATGTATTCAACTCCAAACCTTGCTTTGTGACTTTTTCCACAGAGGGAAGTCATCCCCACCTTTATTCTCTCTTTGTAAGTTTTCCACATGACCCCGAAAGCATCTTTGCATGTCATTAGACGAGCACTCTACTTGAGAAGCAAGGAAGAGTTATCTCCAGCCTTCAGCTTCACTGTGTTTAAAAGTACAATATGCTGGCTGATAAATTGCCAGGCCGGTAAATTACAACAGCAAGGCCTGGAATGGAAAGGCTTTCTTTCACCTAACAGCTGAAATAGATGTGCAAAACAGGCTCCACATAAGAGCTGTATATCTCTCACCTGAGGCGAAGGACAAAGAGTTTTTACCTGATGACAGATCGGCAGCATGGGCCAATAGAGAGTCACAAGAATAACAGAGAAACGATCCGCTTCATCAAAAGAAGCCTGTCATGCTCCTCACGAGTATGAGAGTCAGATGAAAGAGACTTGTGACTTTGAAGAAAGTCAAAAAAAATATCACTCTTTGTTTATCAGACTCAAAGAGGCAATAAGATGAGAATCAAAAATGAATCAAACAGATGGAGAAATCAGTGCAATAGATGATGGAAAATATCAAAACTGTCATGATTTACAACTGTTCTTGTCATTCTGAGCAAACATCGCTTTCTTTTCTCCTCCAGACACAACAGAATAGGATTTTCTGTGTGAGTTTTGATGCTTCCAAAATCCAAGTTTCATTAAAGGGCACCTATTATGCAAAATCAACCTTAACTGTAGGTGTGATCAGAAATGTGTGCATTTATATATGATCAACATAAAAAATGGCTCACCTGGTAAAATTGGGCATGTCATGATGGTTTGGACATATTGAGAGCCAATTTATGAAGTTTAGTCAAAGTTCTAGCTAGCTATGGCTGAAAATAATTTCTAAAAATCCATTTTAATAGCTTCAGGCCACTAGGTGGCATTGCACCAAAACTCTGCAGCCAACCTCAGATCAAGGTTAGGATCTCATGTACTAATGTTTGGTGATAATTAAAATTTTGGCAAGTTTTTGTTCAAATTTATTTTCCACGGCAATCAAAAAATATTCGACTTCGCTCTTGGATCTAATTTCTTTAAATATTTTTTGTCCGAATAGTCAGAATTTGATATGGCTCAAGTTTCAAGGACAATGGAACACCATTCTAAGAGGAGTGTCAAAATGTCAAAATGAAAAAAGCATGAGCCAAGGAGTCTGACAATAAAGAAAAAAAATGTGTTTCTGTGAGACAAGGTTCAGTAGTTATGACCATAAACGTAAGTGAAACTTTGGGACAGGTGGTGGCGCTATTGAGTGAGCAGCTTGATATTTTCCCCAGTAGACAACAAAACCCATTTGTACACCTGTTTCAAATTTGACTGATCGCTCAATTAGAGAAATGTTCTATTCAGACAAAGTTTGTTTGTTAACTTGTATTATTATTCATGTGGAAACAAAAAGGACTTTGCTTGGAATTAAGTGGGAGAGGACGTGGATGAATCTGGTAAGTTATACATTTTTAATTAATCAACTTGATATTTATTGATATTGTGCTGATGTTAGCTGACGCTAAGCATGCTAGTTAGTTTATTTATTCGAGGGAGTGTGCAGGAAGACGTTGAGAGGGTTGAGGAAAGTTTTTTTGAAGGAGAGGAGAACGAAATAGGAGACAAAAAGTGTGGCAGCAGGTTTGCTCCAGTCTCATTATTTTCATGCATCTCACGGCAAGCTCACGCTTAGTTTTGCAGACATTCTCTTTTAAAAATGTTTTTAATAAAATATATGATTTGTAGTTTGAACCTTAACTTTATTCAGTATGTCCAGGAGAGTCATGAGGTTGATTATTACCTTCTACAAAAATGACATATTAGAAGCCCTTTAAATGATCCTAATCATTCTTTTCATTTAGTTCTCCTTTTCAGAGAGAATGACAACCGTTTCCTCCAAGTAAACAAACATGTCTTATGTACCAGATTTCCTCAGTAATTTAAAGTAGACTTATTCTGTATGAAAGAAAGTGTGTTCTTTTTTGTTAGACGTCTAAAGAGAGAGATTAGAAGTTTTCTTGTTTTTGTCCATTTAACCTCTAACTTGCTTTTTGTTTTCTTCACATCTGCTCCTCTTTATTTGCGTAAGGTGAAAAACAAGGTCTAAACATCCCCTTCTGAATGTTTAAATTGACATTGAGTCCAATTATCAGGATGTTTCAGCCTTATTTCAATAGCAGAAACTATTTAATTACAGCGAGTTTTCTGTGTGCAGCTTTGCATAATGATCTATTTGAGTCAAAAAGACATGATTAGAATATTTCACACCACTCTCTTTCTCTCACTGGTGATCCATACGCACATTGCATTATTCCCAGACTGTGATAGCTTGGCCAACTGTGCTCTGCTCTTTTGGGCAACATTCCACAGTCAATATGAGGTGAAGAAAATATATATCAGCAGTGAATGATTGCGTACAGGCTTCTGGATGCAGTTTTTCACTCTTTATGGGCACCTCTCCCAGTCTACAGTAATGGGGTTGAATTAAAACTAGACCCTTTAATGACCAAACAAACATTAGTCCGATTTTAACACGGAGAGACAGCTAGATTCGGTAAAAAAAAAAAAAAAACGATTAAAATGGTTTGTTTGTATTTTTTTGCTCTTTATATCACTAGTGTCTACATTAATATTTTCCACATCCACTATTTGGTAAGTATCAATTACTTCCAAACGGCTAGTATAGCATACTGTACACATATATGAAAATCCGCACAAAATGAACAGTAGTAAATTGAAAGTTTTTTACTGACCAATGGAATTTCTTTTTAACTTGGTGCATCGAATCATCTTTATAATTGAAGTATCACTATATAGTTTAACATTTCATTTTTTTTTTGCCTTGAATTTTTAACTGTAAAGTATAATAAAGTGACTCAATATATGTTCAACCGTTTGGTTTGGTGAGAAGTTTTCCTTTTCTTCTACTTTGTTTTCTTTTTAACGCCTTGACAGCAACACGACTATTTCATTGCTACACCACTTAGTCTTTCATTGAAATTGCAATAAAACTTCATGGATTCATGAACGACTTCACGTATGCTTTTTAAAATAATGTCTTTAATAAAAATCAGTGTTTTAGCGTCAGCATGAATTTCCCTCAGTTCTTGTCCCCTCAGGTATCTTCTCGTCATAGATTTATAAATTGAGCACTCCACCAGGACGTGCTTGATGGATAAAAACACATCTGCAGTTTCCACATAAAGGTGTTGTCTTGCATATCAGAAGGAAACCACATGTAAGTCCCTATCTGGCTTCTGGTTTGTAGCAGTTGGTGCTGACCGATTTACAAATGCACCAGAGAAAATGTTGGCCATAACAGCAGACGCTTCCCAGCGGTTGCCTGCTCTGGTGAAACCATAAATAGACATTTCCCCCTCCAGATACCATTTCTTTAACATAAAAAATGAAAGTTGACAACGCTCAGATGAATAACACTAATGTGTGCTGCTATCCGTCTGTGGCGCTTTGACTCACATCTGGCCCGAGGGCAGCGAGACCTGCAGAGGTGCATTAAAATTGATGATGCCGTTGGAGGTGCTGCTTTATGAATTGAATACAGCGCGAGCAAATTAAGTGTTCCATCTTTATACACGCATAAAGCATTTTTACCTTGTCCCACTGTCTCCCGCGGTCCAGCGTGATGATTATCATGGCGGGGTTGACCAAGTATCCATCGCTGTTGAAGGAGAAGTCTGTGTTCTCCCACGACACGTTCAGCATATGCCTGTAGAAGATCAGACGTGGTTTGTTTGGGTTTTTATTTCAAGTAAAACGAGTTTACAGAATTCCCTGGCACTGTAGTCAAAGACCAGTAAAGGGATTTTGCTCAGTGGGTAGCACAGCAAGAAGGTCGCTGGTTCGAGCCTCGGCTGGGTCGGTTCGCATTTCTGTGTGGAGTTTGCATGTTCTCCTCGTGATCGCGTGGGTTTTCTCCGGGTGCTCCGGTTTCCACACAAGTCCAAAGACATGCGGAATAAGTCAATTAGGTAAAAACGATTGTCCATAGTGTTTGAGTGTGAATGAGTGTGTGTGGATGTTTCCCAGCGATGGGTTGCGGCAGGAAGGGCATCCGCCGCGTAAAACAAATGCCAGAGAGTTGTTGGTTCATTCCGCTGTGGCGACCCCGAAAGGGAAGAAAGCCGACAAGAAAATGGATGGATGAATATATTTCATTTATTTAAAAATAAAGTTACAAAAGATAGCTACTAAAATGCATGACTGAGTATTAAAATTAGTTACTTTTAAGTTCTACTCAGTGCTGATAATATTAATATAATATATATAATATTTGATTTATTAGATATTAGATTTAGTTTTTATTGGTTAGCTTGACATTGGATGTTTGATATTGTGCTTAAGGAACAATGTCTGAGAGGATGGCTATGTTTCGTATGGAATGTGGGGTTTATTGTAGGTGGATAAATAGATTTCTTTCAAAACAAAATTATTTGAAAAGCTACTTAATATCTATTGAAAGTAAAAAGTTAGGTTGACCTGTTAAGTTGCAACTTTTCAGTAGAACAAAACATGTGTCTTTTGCACTCCCTTGTAATTATTTAGATGTTATAATATCCATTGCTTATCTCACATCTGTTGTGGGTTTTTGGGCAATTAAGTGACCCGATTTAACATTTGTTTAATTCATACATTGGACTTGATTCCATGAAAAGGCGGTCTGACCTTAAAGGAGTGGAGCTTTTCTGACATGTGAAACTTATTATTATGTACACTTTGAACATTGAACATAGCGTGAGCTGACGCAGCATGCTTAAAAGATAACTTCCTGTATATATACCCCATCTATGTAGGGACACAAGAGGTACGGTTTTGAGAGTCGGTTCTGTAACCACCATTGCTGCTGTTCAAAGATCTTATGCTGAGACGTAAAGAGAAAATCGGACTGAAAGTCGTAGTCTGTTTTTTTTTTCTTTTTTTCAAAGTTTATTTTACATCGCGTGGTAAAAAACAACCACACTGTCTGCGGTAGGCGTCCTGTAAGCCACAGCTCTCCCGACTGCTCTGTTAGCATGTTTAGGGACCGTCTCAAAAGTTCCTTACTGTTGGTCTGAATGTTTTTCAATAGCTTTTAAACAGAATGGCTCTTTAGTGATATTATCATGGAAAATCTGATTTATTTCAGTAAATTGTCTCAAAACTTACATGGTCTTTTAATCTGAAATTTAGTTTTCAATAGCTTCTGAACAAAATAACTTAAAATAATGCAACCACTGTTTCTGTGTTAATAATTGTCAACCTTTTCGAAATTATTTTGGGATTTTTCATCATTTATTTGCAAAACTGGTAATAGAATGCAATCAAAATGCTTAAAAAGCACTTTAACGGTTAAATAATATTTCTTAAAACAATAAAACACATTGTTTCGTGTTGATCTATTCCTCTTCTTTAGGGCTCAACCTTTGGATTATTCTTTATTGTTACCAAAAAACCTCAAAATCATGGACAAAAAGTGGCCTTTTCACAATAACTGCACTCAAAACGCTGGAAGACCACTGTAAAGGTTAAAGGCTTTTAAATAAAATGACTTAAAACAGTAAAACTCACTGTTTTGAGTTTATTTATGGCTCTTCTTTAGGGCTTAACCTTTGAATAATTCTTTATTGTTACCCAAAAAAACTGTAAAATCATGGACAAAAAGTGGCTTTTTCACAAAAGAATGCACTCAAAATGTTTGAATACTACTGTAAAGGTTAATGGCTTTTAAATAAATTATTTAAAACAATAAAACTCACTGTTTTGTGTTTATGGCTCCCTTTGGGGCTTCAAATTTGGATTTTTCATTATTATTCCTAAAAACCATGAGTAAATCGCAAATCACGAATAAATTAGCTAATTTCACTACACAATTCAATTAAAATGATTGTATACCACATTTGGAGCGTAACAGCTTTTAAATGTAATATCTAAAAACAAGTAAGCCTACTATTATCCTCCCATCTATGACCCTCCTTTGGGGCTCAACCTTTGGATTTGTCATTTTATATATAAATATATATAAATTTATATATAAAAAAGGGCCCAAAAGGGCTATAAATGAACACATACTTTAACAGTAGGCTTAGTTGTTTTAAGCTAATGACTTTTAAAAAGGAGTTTACAAGTATTTTGAGTGCATTCTATTGTGAAAAAGGCACTTTTTGCCCATGATTTTAATGTTTTGTGAATAATAATCAATAATACAAAGTTTGAGGTCTAAAGGGAAGTCATAGATGAAACAACACAGTTGATTTTATTGTTCATAATTTTTTTATTTATTTTTTAAATTAGAGATATGAAAATAGCATTAAAAATAGCATAAAATTAGCATTTTGAGTGCATTATATTGTGGATAAAGGACATTTTTGCTTTTATTTTACGGGTTTTTTTTTCTAATATTAATGAAAATTCCAATGTCTGTGCCCCAAAGTGAAGTTTTAAATTTTTCAGTCATTAGATTTATTTGGCTATTTGACTTTAAAAGTGGTTGATGAGTGCATTCGATAGAAAAAAAAGAGAAATGTTGCTGTTCATTGATGAAAAGTGGCTGCAAAGTGCACCACATGCAGTGTGTGCAAGCACGTTTAGGAAGCAACATGACATTTTTAAGTCAGATATGACTTTAAACTGAAATCTATAGTGAAAACATGTAAAATATTGAATTTATAATAACATATTCAGATGTTTTGGGCTCCTTTTGAGACTAGGTTGACCTTGAAAGTCCTGTAGAATTTTTCCTAGGATAGAGTTTGGTGCTCAATGATTCAGTGAATTTTGTATATTTGGGGCCCAAGGAAAACACATGCTCTAACGAAATGCACATCCTTATTTTTAGTTATTACATTTATTTACAAATGTATATATTTATGCAACAAATGACATTTTAGATGTGGCATACAGAGCAGGTTTACACACAAAATGTAAAATATGTTCAGGGGAAACATCGAAGTTCCTGAGAAATTTGCTTTTCAGAATTTCTGTTTATTTCTGGTACATGGTTTGTTGGTGTGCGTAACATTTGTGCATTTGAAATGTATTTAAATTCTATGCAGATGTTGAACATGTGTCAGAATTATTCACAACTGACACAACTGAAGAAAACATTTGGGTAAATACCAAGCAATTAATTTGTTTCCTAAATTAAAATCTATATTTCAAGGGATGGATGGCAACTCCTTGTAGGGGGGCTCTAAAAAGTTGAGGGGCCCAACGCAGTGACCCAACCCTTGCAGCTGCACTGCTACAAAGATGAGCAGAAACCTGTAGAAATGTCACAGTAATTCCCTGAAATCTTCCCAAAACATGCTTTGATTCAGTCCATGGTCTGCCAAACCTCCAAGAGCCCCTTTTCTCCGTCACACCATGCCATTCAATAACACAAATTTCCTCAGCCTCTCTGGGTTTCACAACACTCTGCTAATCATTGCAGGTATTAAAAAACAAACCAGCCAAACTACTCAACTGAAAAAAAAATCCCAAAGCTATGACTGATGCCAAAACCATGTCAGCTATTCCAATTCAAGTCCTCAAGCAGTTTTTGTATAGTGGCTGCTTCAATTGTCAGGGCTATGTCTGTACATATTAGCTAGCTTCCAAATGTGCAGCAGACTATACACCAGGGGTCTCCAACTCAATTCCTGGAGGGCTAGCAGCCCCTGCTGGTTTTTGTTCCAACCCTGTTTCAGGAGACACACCAGCATCTTCAGACAAACCCAGAGGGCTTATCAGTGGATTCAGGTGTGTTCAGTTAAGGTTGGAGTAAAACTCTGCAAGGCTACAGGCCTCCAGAAATTGAGTTTGAGACCTCTGCAATAAACTGTTCTTATTCACATCACAAGGAAATCATCTAGCGAGATAGACAGCACAAACATCAACTCCAAACTGTTAGTATCTGTTTGGTTTTACCCTTTATATTGTTTTTGGTCCCGTGTGCTCTCTGGTTGTTTCATTGTGTTCACAAACTTTGGTTTGTACTCTACACCTATTTGTCATTATCATCTGTTAGTCAACTGTTGTCCTTCCATGCTTGTGTCCTCCACCATGTTGCCCTGTGTCATTCTCTCAGTGTTCCTTCATTAGGGATGGTGAGATGAAGCCTCATGAGGCACTGAACCACTTCAGCCAATTGGTTTGAGAAAGGGTTAATTTCTCGAAGCTTTATGAGCACTCTAAACCACCTACTGGTCAAGTGTATAATCACAGGCAGCTGTTTCTGTACTAAATAATGTGTGCAAAGACAGACCAATACTGTATGTATTATTTTTTTATGTATATATTTTTAAGGGTTTTATGACCCTTTCAATACTTCTCTTTAAGCTTTGAACCTGGGAAGATATCTCATCTGGCCTGGTTATAGCGTCTTTATGTTTTTTTTAAGCCTGTAGAGAAACCAACAGCTCATCTAATGAATACTTAAAACAATACAAATATACCTTTTAGGTTTAATCATGCTCATGTTTACTAGAGTTTAATAGATAGAGGACAAACCCACTCAGCACTTTGATCGTCTGATGCTGCTGAGACCGAGTATTGGATCACAGCTCATGGCTTTGAAAGCTTTTGCCTTTATCCTCGCAGCATTATTAAATCAGATAATTACAGCCCCATGATTCATCAAGTACCATAATTCAATCCTGCTGTGGGTGGGATATTGGACAAGCTCGTCTAGCTCCCTCGAACACACAATCTCAGTGTCCCGGCGGAGGCGGTGGAAGCCCCCTGAGCATTGTGGGCACGCTTTAGTGTCATCTGTGTGAAAAGCCAGCGTAATCTGATAATCTGCTGTAATCTCATTAGCAGGTAAAATTAGTTAATCGAAAGAGCTTTACAATCGGGTTTAATTAAAAGTGGGTCTTTAATGATGAAGGTGACTTTTGGGCATTTTTATCTCCGTGCACAAAACGGACCGAGTAAGGGGAGGAAAGCCACTGATTTAATCCCTCAGGAGTCATGGTAACAGGGGGCAGCTCAGTCTAGAAACGAAGATGCTCTGAGGGTATCGTCTCCACTGGAATTGATCCTGTCAGAAAGTTTAAAACTCTTTAAAACAGTAATTGTGAAAAAGTGAATGTGAAAGTGGCCAGATATGGAGTGACCCATACTCGGAATTTGTCGACTACATACGTCCTGACTGACTCGGAATTGGACCATAGCAGCACCTTTTCAGATAACATTCCCCAGGCCAAAAGTTTGTTTTAACTTACCAAAAGATGGAGGCATTCATCAAAAATGTGTGAAACCACAAACGACTGACCAAAACATGGAGCTTATAAAAGAGGAGAATAGAAGAGGTTAAAGAACTGAAGAGAAAATGAGGAACCAGATATGATGGGCGGAGGGAACAGACAATGCAAAAAGCACATGGAGCTCCAGACAATACCAAGCACAAAAGGGAAGTGAAGATGAGATCACATGATCCACAAAAGCAACACAGGATAAACCAAAGTAACAAAAAAGCAGGACGTGACAAATACTGGCCAAACGGAGGAGATCAGTCAGGAATCTTTTCCCCAAACCTTACAAAAAGGTGACACATCAGCTGAAGCTATTGATTTTCTTATCTATTGCTATTGGTAGACTTCAACAGAAAACTCTTAACTGGATAAAATATTATTTTCAACAGCTGTGGATATCAACAGTTGAGCTAGGAATAAAAGGCAAATATCGGCGGATAATATGGTGATGTACAATGCATGAAAAGCTGCCTGAAATAACACTTGATGTGTTTGGAATGACACAGGGGACAAACACTTCCTCTGATAACGGTCAAAAACCATTTGTGCCCACACAAACACATCTCTCGCTTGATTCACAACCCGATGACCTTGAGCTGGAGCAAACAAGGACCCCCTCTGCCTCCACCGCTCAAACTATGGCCTCCTTTGGATGGTTTTCTCCCAAATCGGATTTGTTGTGTTCCTTGGCACAGATGGCACCATGCTTTTTTGGGAGCTCTGGCGAAAAGGGTGCATCACAGGGTTCATCTATGCTCAAATCTAAATCTGGACGGCACAGACCAACTGGTCTATGTGCAGCGAAGTGTGTTCCCTGGTTTTTGGTCTTGGTGCAGAAAGCTTCTGGCAGACGTTCAAACTTTCCTGTCACTTTAGATGCATCCACCTTAATTTGGTGTCAGGGATTCTGCTTGCTCGGGCAAATCCAGAAATGTTTGGTTGTGTTTGTCACCACGTTGTTGATTTGTTGACAAACTGAAGATGAGCTAAAAGCAACTGCCAGCACTATGACTTAATCTCCTTTAAACGGTTTGTAAATATTGAACAGTTTTAGAGCAAGTGAATTCGTGAGAGTTGTGTAACAGCAGTTCTTGTGTCACTTTGTTTAAAGTGGAATGTAGTAATAGTACACACCAGTGGGGGCACTAGTTGGCCCTTAAAGCAACAAGGAGAAGGAGCGTATGCCAGGGAAAATCAGCATGATCAAAAAAAAGCCAAAAATGGTAAATGTGCAATTGGAATATACATTCCTGAACTACAAAAATGCTATGCGTAAGGAATAAGTGATAAGTTATCAATATATTCCTTAGAAATAAGTGCAATAATTACAGCCTTAAGGTGAATCGAGGAGCTAAAACCAATAAGAAATAATTACTAAGTCCACAAACTAGAAGATCAGCTCGAGAAGATTTGATGATGGAGGTCAGACTTATCTTATTGAATCTCTGTCAGCTTGGATGAATTGTCAAATGCTGTCACATGTATGGATCAAAGGCAATAAAATCGCTGAAAAAAATATCTAAATACACAAAATATGCACACCAATAGGAAAGGGAGAAATTAAAGCATTCATTCAAAGCTAAATGATTCAGAAATGAATGCTAATGAGAATGAAAATAATAAATGCAAAAAGACACAGTTAATTAATTATTTTGTACATATAATAAATCTTTTCTCAATTATTCAGAAATTGTAGCAATACTAACCAATACTAACTTACTTATTGGTTTTCGGTGTGTTGTGAGTTTTGAGAAATTATAATTAGATGTTACTAGGTCGCTGTCAATTGAATACTCATGTACAGTTGGTGTTGATATGCACCTTAAAAATGTAACTCCATTACAAGAAGAAAAAGTTGAAGAAGACAAAGTTGAAAATGTAGAAAAAGAGGTAGACAAAGAAAAGAGAAGTAGAAGAAGAAAAATTTGTAGAATATTAAGAAGAAGAAGAAGTAGAAGAAAAGAAAAAGAACAAGTACATGTAGAACAATAATTAGAGAAGTAGAAGAAGAAGTAAGTAGTAGTAATAGAAGTAGAAGAAGAAGTAGAACAATAATTAGAGAAGTAGAAGAAGAAGTAAGTAGAACAATAATTAGAGAAGTAGAAGAAGAAGTAAGTAGTAGTAATAGAAGTAGAAGAAGAAGTAGAACAATAATTAGAGAAGTAGAAGAAGAAGTAAGTAGTAGTAATAGAAGTAGAAGAAGAAGTAGAACAATAATTAGAGAAGTAGAAGAAGAAGTAAGTAGTAGTAATAGAAGTAGAAGAAGAAGTAGAACAAACAATTAGAGAAATAGAAGAAGAAGTAAGTAGTAGTAATAGAAGTAGAAGAAGTAGAACAATAATTAGAGAAGTAAAAGAAGAAGTAAGTAGTAGTAATAGAAGTAGAAGTAGAACAATAATTAGAGAAGTAGAAGAAGAAGTAAGTAGTAGTAATAGAAGTAGAAGAAGAAGTAGAACAATAATTAGAGAAGTAGAAGAAGAAGTAGAACAATAATTAGAGAAGTAGAAGAAGAAGTAAGTAGTAGTAATAGAAGTAGAAGAAGAAGTAGAACAATAATTAGAGAAGTAGAAGAAGAAGTAAGTAGTAGTAATGAAGTAGAAGAAGAGTAGAACAATAATTAGAGACGTAGAAGCAGAAGTGTAAGTAAGTAGTAATAGTAAGTAGAAGAAGAAGTAGAACAACTACTTAGAGAAGTAGAAGAAGAAGTAAGTAGTCGTAATAGAAGTAGAAGAAGACGTAGCAACCAATAATTAGGAGAAGTAGAAGACAGTAGTAAGTAGGTAGTATAAGTAGAAGTAAGATAGTAAGAAGTTAGAAACAATAATAGAGAAGTAGAAGAAGAAGAAGAAGTAAGTAGTAGTATAGAAGTAGAAGAAGAAGTAGAACAACAATTAGAGAAGTCGCAGTAAGTAGTAAGTAAGTATAGTAATAGAGTAGAAGAAGAAGTAGAACAATCATAGAGAAGTAGAAGAAGAAGTAAGTAAGTAGTCGTATAGAAGTAGAAGAAGAAGTAGAACAATAATTAGAGAAGTAGAAGAAGAAGTAAGTAGTAGTAATAGAAGTAGAACAACAATTAGAGAAGTAGAAGAAGTAAGTAGTAGTAATAGAAGTAGAAGAAGAAGTAGAACAACAATTAGAGAAGTAGAAGAAGAAGTAAGTAGTAGTAATAGAAGTAGAAGAAGAAGTAGAACAACAATTAGAGAAGTAGAAGAAGAAGTAAGTAGAACAATAATTAGAGAAGTAGAAGAAGAAGTAAGTAGTAGTAATAGAAGTAGAAGAAGTAGAACAACAATTAGAGAAGTAGAAGAAGTAAGTAGTAGTAATAGAAGTAGAAGAAGAAGTAGAACAATAATTAGAGAAGTAGAAGAAGAAGTAAGGAGTAGTAATAGAAGTAGAAGAAGTAGAACAACAATTAGAGAAGTAGAAGAAGAAGTAAGTAGTAGTAATAGAAGTAGAAGAAGTAGAACAACAATTAGAGAAGTAGAAGAAGAAGTAAGTAGTAGTAATAGAAGTAGAAGAAGTAGCACAACACAATTAGAGCAGAGAAGAAGAAAGTCACGTGAGTAGTAATAGAAGTAGCAGAAGAAGTAGAACAATAATTAGAGAAGTAGAAGAAGTAAGTAGTAGTAATAGAAGTAGAAGAGAAGGAGAACAATAATTAGAGAAGTAGAAGAAGAAGTAAGTAGTAGTAATAGAAGTAGAAGAAGAAGTAAGTAGTAGTAATAGAAGTAGAAGAAGAAGTAGAACAATAATTAGAGAAGTAGAAGAAGAAGTAAGTAGTAGTAATAGAAGTAGAAGAAGAAGTAGAACAATAATTAGAGAAGTAGAAGAAGAAGTAAGTAGTAGTAATAGAAGTAGAAGAAGAGTATGAAAATAATTAGGAGAAGTAGAAGAAGAAGTAAGTAGTAGTAATAGAAGTAGGAGTGAAGTAGAACAATAATTAGAGAAGTAGAAGAAGTAAGTAGTAGTAATAGAAGTAGAAGAAGAAGTAGAACAATAATTAGAGAAGTAGAAGAAGAAGTAAGTAGTAGTAATAGAAGTAGAAGAAGAAGTAGAACAATAATTAGAGAAGTAGAAGAAGAAGTAAGTAGTAGTAATAGAAGTAGAAGAAGCAGGAACAAATTAGAGAAGTAGACGAAGAACGTAAGTCGTAGTAATAGAAGTAGAAGAAGAAGTAGAACAATAATTAGAGAAGTAGAAGAAGAAGTAAGTAGTAGTAATAGAAGTAGAAGAAGAAGTAGAACAACAATTAGAGAAGTAGAAGTAAGTAGTAGTAATAGAAGTAGAAGAAGAAGTAGAACAATAATTAGAGAAGTAGAAGAAGAAGTAAGTAGTAGTAATAGAAGTAGAAGAAGAAGTAGAACAATAATTAGAGAAGTAGAAGAAGAAGTAAGTAGTAGTAATAGAAGTAGAACAACAATTAGAGAAGTAGAAGAAGTAAGTAGTAGTAATAGAAGTAGAAGAAGAAGTAGAACAACAATTAGAGAAGTAGAAGAAGAAGTAAGTAGTAGTAATAGAAGTAGAAGAAGAAGTAGAACAACAATTAGAGAAGTAGAAGAAGAAGTAAGTAGAACAATAATTAGAGAAGTAGAAGAAGAAGTAAGTAGTAGTAATAGAAGTAGAAGAAGTAGAACAACAATTAGAGAAGTAGAAGAAGTAAGTAGTAGTAATAGAAGTAGAAGAAGAAGTAGAACAATAATTAGAGAAGTAGAAGAAGAAGTAAGGAGTAGTAATAGAAGTAGAGAAGAAGTAGAACAACAATTAGAGAAGTAGAAGAAGAAGTAAGTAGTAGTAATAGAAGTAGAAGAAGTAGAACAACAATTAGAGAAGTAGAAGAAGAAGTAAGTAGTAGTAATAGAAGTAGAAGAAGTAGAACAACAATTAGAGAAGTAGAAGAAGAAGTAAGTAGTAGTAATAGAAGTAGAAGAAGAAGTAGAACAATAATTAGAGAAGTAGAAGAAGTAAGTAGTAGTAATAGAAGTAGAAGAAGAAGTAGAACAATAATTAGAGAAGTAGAAGAAGAAGTAAGTAGTAGTAATAGAAGTAGAAGAAGAAGTAGAACAACAATTAGAGAAGTAGAAGAAGAGTAAGTAGTAGTAATAGAAGTAGAAGAAGCAAGTAGAACAATAATTAGAGAAGTAGAAGAAGAAGTAAGTAGTAGTAATAGAGTAGAAGAAGACCGTAGAACAATAAGTTAGAGAAGTAGAAGAAGAAGTAAGTAGTAGACATAGAACGTAGAAGAAGAAGTAGAACAATAATAGAGAAGTAGAGAAGTAAGTAGTAGTAATAGAAGTAGAAGAAGAAGTAGAACAATAATTAGAGAAGTAGAAGAAGAAGTAAGTAGTAGTAATAGAAGTAGAAGAAGAAGTAGAACAATAATTAGAGAAGTAGAAGAAGTAAGTAGTAGTAATAGAGTAGAAGAAGAGTAGAACAATAATTAGAGAAGTAGAAGAAGAAGTAAGTTAGTAGTAATAGAAGTAGAAGAAGAAGTAGAACAATAATTAGAGAAGTAGAAGAAGAGTAAGTAGTAGTAATAGAAGTAAAGAAGAAGTAGAACAATAATTAGAGAAGTAGAAGAAAGAAGTAAGTAGATAATAGTAGTAGAAGTAAGTTACGTAGACCCACTATTATAGGAAGTAGAAGAAGAACGTAGTAGTAATGAAGTAGTAGGAAGAAGTAGAACAATAATTAGAGAAGTAGAAGTAAACGAAGTAAGTAGTAGTAATAGTACAAGTCGAAGAAGAAGTAGAACAATAATTAGAGAAGTAGAAGAAGAAGTACGTAGGTAGTAATAGAAGTAGAAGAAGAAGTTTAGAACAATAATTAGAGAAGTAGAAGAAGAAGTAAGTAGTAGTAATAGAAGTAGAAGAAGAAGTAGAACAATAATTAGAGAAGTAGAAGAAGAAGTAAGTAGTAGTAATAGAAGTAGAAGAAGAAGTAGAACAACAATTAGAGAAGTAAGAAGTAAGTAGTAGTAATAGAAGTAGAAGAAGAAGTAGAACAAACACTTAGAGAAGTAAAAGTAAGTAGTAGTAATAGAAGTAGAAGTAGAACAATAATTAGAGAAGTAGAAGAAGAAGTAAGTAGAACAATAATTAGAGAAGTAGAAGAAGTAAGTAGTAGTAATAGAAGAAGTAGAACAATAATTAGAGAAGTAGAAGAAGTAGTAGTAGAGGTAAGAAGTAAAAGTAGTAGTAATAGTAGAAGAAGAAGTAGTAGTAGTAAAAGAAGCCATAGTAGCAGTAGAAGAAGAAGAAGAAGTAGTAGTAGTAGTAGATGTAGAAGATGAAGTAAGTAGTAGTAGTAGATGTAGAAGATGAAGTAAGAAGAAGAAGTAAGTAGAAGTAGTAGTAGTAGTAGAAAAAGAAATAGTAGTAGAAGAAGAAATAGAAGTAGTAAAAGAAGCAGTAGTAGCAGTAGAAGAAGAAATAGTAGTAGAAGTAGTAGTAGCAGAAGAAGCATCCTATAGTCCTAGTGACAAAAAAAATATGTTTGAAGCTCAATTCATGAAAGGACTTGCTATTTATTTTCATTTTCCTGTTTGGTATTTGATTAAAGTGTGTCTGCTACACATCATGTTTATGTATGGACTGATCCCTCCCTTTTATGATTTATAGCAATCTTTCCCGATGTGAGTAGAAGAGGGTTAAAGTTGTTTATCATCTCAAAATTTGTCAAATGTTCAAAAGTTTCCTTTGGTTCCTTTCCAGCTTGATCAATCTCATGTTGCGTGTCTCGCGTGCGCTTTAGCTCCCGTGATTAATACACAGGCAGCAAATCTGACTCCGCTTCAGAAGCCTTGGATTTGGATTAGAACGCTCCAAAAAATGTATAATCCATTTTGACCTTTTGGATCCTTTAAGCTTTGATGCAACAGGGCTTCTGATTCGCTGACACTAAGGTGTTCAAGAATTTTCAGGGAAACGCACAGCTAAAGTAGTTCCGAGCTGACTTTTGGATACAATGCGGCGATCGTATAATTTCAGCCGTTTTAAAGCCCTGAACCCTGTGGGATCAAATCAAATAAAAAACAAAAGCTTTGACCAGGGAAGATAGTTTTTTTAGTGAACATGTAAAAGTAAAAGTATCCCGTTTAAAAATCTTCTTTAGTAAAGAGCTCAGGTAAGGGGGGAAACTGTGGACGATGGATGGGGCCCGGCAGTCCAGGGGGCCTCCAGAAGGCCAAAACTATAAACCAACCATCAGTTTAGTAAATAAAATATTCATGTTTATTTCAAATATATTTCACTGTCTTTAAATTATCGACCAAAACAACCAAACGGGACGAAAATAAAATTATTTTTTAAATTCATTCCAATGGGTGATTAATCTGTTTTTACGCAGTTTTACACTGAAACTTTACCCAGAACCCTAAAAAAAGAGAACTTTTCAAATTATTTTACACATAATAAGCTCTAACACAGTTTTAAGACTGTGGTGCTCCTTCTGAAGCAGGATTACAACACAAACAAAAGCTCATCTCAATATCGGCTCGTTTATAACTGACCGTTTACGTAACAAACATGATATTTAGCTTGCATATGTAACCCTTTAAATTAATTAACTTCTTTTACAATTATTGAAACAAACAGATTACCTTGAAAAATATGTGAGATTTTTTAAATCAGTGATATTTTCTTTCTCTGCTGAGTTTTTCACATTCAGCGTTAATATTATATTTCAATTTACATTTATCTATTAACACACGCTTTTGTCCAAAGCGACTTACAGAAGGGGAGAGACAATATGCAATTCATTACACAAAGTCTCTCTCAGCTCGCTCATAATAGAATTTGTATCAGAAAATAAAAATAGAGGAGGAAAAAAGGATTTAATTTTTTTTTATAGTAGGTGTTCCCTGAAGGGAAGAGTTGTCAGTTGCTTTTTGAAAGCTGTTAGTGTTGCTATATATATTATTAGTGTTGTTATAATAAATTATACATTTTAGGAGTTTGCTTATGGGTTTAGGAGGCATCTACTTAACTTTGTAAAACACATTTATTTTATGTTGTGAGGCTTGCATAAACATTTAAAAAATGAACTTACATAAATATTATTTTTATAATTCTAATCAATACAAAGAAATAATCCATCAATAATTTATATATTTAGTCATAACAGGATGAATTCTGTTACAAAATTGGTTGGTTTGAAAAAACAAAACGTAGTTCTGTGAGAAGAGATCATGATCCCCTTTTATATGATTTATTTGTGTGTTATTCAAAAGTCAAGGAACTTGAATTATTTGTACTTGAGTAAATCTACGGTTAATAAAATCGATGTGTCAATTAATAGTTGGTGTGCAGCTAGCTAGATGTCCTTCGACAGCAGAATGACATCGGATAAATAATGTTTTTTGATTTACCAAAAGATGAATATATATACATCTGAAATGGGTGGATTGTGTGCCAGCAAGAAAAACCCAGTAGGTAGAATCCTAACAGTGGGAGGAACACGGGCTACACAGGTTGTTTTGTGGAGCAAAATCATTTGCGGAGATTCAAAGACATTGTTTACGATAAATGCTGCCGTTTGAAGGTTATAATGGGTGCAGTGATAATCTAGAGGGGTCAAATATTTATTATAAAAGATTAAAATGTGGAAGGTCCTTGATATGAAATTCTTAATTAAGAAGCCTGTTATTAAATGGTATTACATTGTATTTATCTTGAGATTTCTATTTGAAATACTTCATATTTTCACACTTAGTGTAGTTCAGCTGGAGCTTTACTTTTCATATAACTCTAGCTTCCTCAGCGCTGGCTTCTGTACTTGTGATAGGCTTTGTGGGACACTCTGGTTCACTCAAACAAAGCTTTGAACAAAGAATCGACTGAGTCCAAATTGGCCCCAGAAGAGCAATTCTTTACTTGTTGCTTGTCTTTGGGCATAGCAAGAGCTCCCCCTGAGGCAAGATTCTTAATGCAATCCAAGCATCGGGTCATAGCCGTGATCCCCCAACAAGACTTCACTTATTACAAGTCTTTGAGCTTTCAACAAAAGGGAATCTTCTTACAAACCTTTGAGATAGAGCTAGTTCCATCAGAGGAAAGACTTCTTTACTTCTCGTTAGCCGCTGAGCGTAGCGTAGTCAAAGTGCTTATTTATTTGATCAGTCTTTAAGGACACAGTAGAGTAGAAACGAAGGCTTCTTCCTGACAGAGATAACAGCGCTCTGCTTCCCTTCAAAGCTGATGTTGTTTTTTCATGAATGGGACCAGCTATAAAAGCGCTTTGGGTGCGATGCTAAATAATGATACAAAAACACAGATACACTCTACATCACATTTCTTGGTCAGCAGTGCACAGATTGAATTCATATAATTTAATCAGTGAGTATTACCTTTGTTCTGTTAGCTCCAGTTGACCAAGTCAAAATGACCTTATTTCAGGAACATTTAGCAAACGGATTGCAGGCAAATGAAAAAGGCTCTCTCCCCTGAGTCAAGGCTTTCTTGTTGGTTTTCTTTGTAGCATAGAGTTAGACAGCTGAAGTATAAGTCTGCGAATATTTGAGATATACACAAAGTTGTCCGTTTTAAAACTATACAATACCTTTCTGGTTTTCAGAAATTGTGGCTGTGTTCTCTGAATTCTTCTTTTGGCTTTACATTTTTTGTTGTGTTTTTCCATTTGTATTCAGGGGCGATGCAAACTAACGATAAGAAAGAAGGATGTTTCAGTACGATTCAGAAACGAGTCGGTTTAAACGATTTGTGTTATATACTTCAATCATGCTGGTTTACAAAAAATGCACTTCTTCTTCTTCTTCTGGCTGTTCCCAGTTTAGGGGTCGCCACAGCAAATCATCTGTTTCCACCTAACTCTGGCCTCAGTATCCTCTACTCTTGCACCAATTACCTTCATGTCCTCCTTCAGCACACCCATATAACTCGTCTTTGGCCTTCCTCTCGCCCTCTTGCCTGGCAGCTCCATCTCCAACATCCTTCTACCAATATAACTACTATCCCTTCTCTGCACATGTCCAAACCATCTCAATCTGGCTTCTCTGACTTTGTCTCCAAAACAACCAACCTGAGCTGTTCCTCTGATGTGCTCGTTCCTAATCTTGTCCATCCTTTTCACTCCTAAACTGAACCTCAACATCCTCATCTCTGCTACTTCCATCTCTGCCTCGTGTCTCTTCCTCACTGCTACAGTCTCTAACCCATACATCATAGCTGCTCTCACTACTGTTCTGTACACCTTTCCTTTGATTCTTGCTGACACTCTTCTGTCACACAACACCCCTGACACTTTTCTCCACCCACTCCAACCTGCCTGCACTCGCCTCTTCACCTCTTTTCCACACTCCCCGTCGCACTGGACTGTTGACCCCAAATACCTAAACTCCTCCACCTTCTTGACCTCAGCCCCCTGTAACCTCACTGTTCTCCTTCCCTCCCTCTCATTCAAACACATGTATTCTGTCTTACTACGACTGACTTTCAGTCCTCTTCTTTCTAGAGCAGACCTCCAACTTTCCAGGTGTCCCTCCACCTGCTCTCTACTCTCACTA
This sequence comes from Danionella dracula, assembly GCA_900490495.1. Lineage (NCBI taxonomy): Eukaryota > Metazoa > Chordata > Actinopteri > Cypriniformes > Danionidae > Danionella > Danionella dracula. Next base: position 88,565 of record UELW01000300.1, read on the forward strand.
CAGATTACAATGTCATCTGCAAACATCATTGTCCATGGAGATTCCTGCCTGACCTCATCTGTCAACCTGTCCATCACCATAGCAAACAAGAAGGGACTCAAAGCCGATCCTTGATGTAGCCCCACCTCCACCTTGAACTCCTCCGTCTGACCTGCAGCACATCTCACTGTTGTCATACTCCTCTCATACATATCCTGAACTACTCTGACGTACGTCTCTGCCACTCCTGACATCCTCATACAGGACCATAGCTCCTCTCTCGGCACCCTGTCATACGCTTTTTGTAAGTCCACAAAGACGCAGTGCAGCTCCTTCTGACCATCTCTGTACTTCTCCATTAGCATTCTCAGAGCAAAAATTGCATCAGTAGTGCTCTTCCTGGGCATGAAGCCATACTGCTGCTCGCAAATATCCACTTCCCTTCTTAGCCTAGCTTCCACTACACTTTCCCAGAGTTTCATTGTGTGGCTCATCAACTTTATACCTCTGTAGTTGTTACAACTCTGCACATCACCCTTGTTCTTAAAGACTGGCACTAGGACACTTCTCCATTCCTCAGGCATCTTCTCACTCTCTAGAATCCTGTTGAATAACCTAGATAGAAACTCCACTGCTGTCTCTCCTAGACACTTCCACACCTCCACAGGGATGTCATCTGGACCAACAGCCTTTCCACTCTTCATTCTTCTCAGAGCCTTCCTCACCTCCTCCATTCTAATCTTTTCAACTTCCTGGTCTACAATGTTCACCTCTTCCCCCCTTCTTTCCCTCTCATTCTCCTCATTCATCAACTCCTCAAAATACTCCTTCCATCTTCTCTGCACACTCTCCTCACTTGTTAGAACCCTTCCATCTCTATCTTTAATCACCCTTATCTGTTGCACATCCTTCCCATCTCTGTCTCTCTGTCTCGCTAATCTGTACAATTCCTTCTCACCTCCAGAAACATCCTACACATCACCATCCGATGCTGTCTGGCTACACTATCTCCTACCACTACTTTGCAGTCAGTGATCTCTCTCAGATTGGCTCGTCTACTTAGGATGTAGTCCACCTGCGTACTCCTACTGTAGGTAACTCTATGTTCCTCCCTCTTCTGGAAAAAAGTGTTAACTACAGCCATTTCCATCCTCTTGGCAAAGTCCACCACCATCTGTCCTTCTGGGTTCCTTTCCTTAACACCAAACCTGCCCATCACTTCATCATCACCTCTGTTGCCCTCGCCCACATGACCGTTGAAGTCTGCTCCCACCACTACTCTCTCCCCTCTGGGAATACTCTCCATCACCTTATCTAACTCACTCCAGAATCTCTCCTTTTCTTCCAGCTTACAGCCTACTTGTGGAGCATAACCACTCACTACATTCAACATCACCCCTTCAATCTCTAACTTCAACTGATCACCCTGTCAGACACTCTTTTCACCTCTAAAACATTCCTCACAAACTCCTCCTTCAGGATCACTCCTACCCCCATTTCTCTTCCTATCCTCACCATAGTAAAACAGTTTGTATCCCCCTACCATACTTACGTGCTTTGCTACCCTTCCACCTGGTCCTCCTGCACACACCAGAATATCTACCTTCCGTTCTCTCCATCATGTTCCGCCAGCTCTCTACCTTTCCTTCCCGTCATTGTTACCCAACGTTGAGAGTCCCTATTCTCAGACCTATACTCTTGCCTTTTCCTCTTCTCTCTCTGCCTACGAATCATTCTCCCTCCTCTCTTCTTTGACCAACAGTAGTCCAATTTCTCCACCGGCACCCTGTAGGTCAACAGCACCGGTGGCGGTCGTTGTTAACCCGGGCCTCGACCGACTCCGGTATGGAAATCGAATTGATGACTTACATATTGGTTTTGGCATGTTTTACGCCGGATGCCCTTCCTGACGGCAACCCTCTCTATTTATCCGGGCTTGGGACCGGCACAGAAGTCACTGGCTTGAAACCCCTGTGGCTAGATTTTTTACAAAAAATGCACTATACTCTCTAATTCCACGCCAAACACAGTTAGCAGCAACAACATAGGAAAAATCATTTCGTTTTTTTTTAAATGCTTTACAACAGAGGGAGAAATCTGACATTTTCAGTATTTGGGAGGTGAACCTCTACTATGACCTCTTCGAACATAACAGGAAGTCTGTGGAATTGTCTGTGGAGCTTTTGGTGCTTCTGTCACCTGATCTGAAGAGGTTATTCATTTTACTATCTTGTTATTTTGCCCAAGTAATTGCCAGCTCATTAGAAATTAGCTCATTGCATCCTGTTTCACACTCCATTACCCACAATTCCACCAACTAGCCATTTTACCTAGCACTTCCAACCGGTCTTCGTCTATGCTTTCCTAAAGACTATTAGGATTGCTGTCCTCTTGAAAGTGTTGGTTATTCAATCTCCTGATCTTCTGGCTTCTTTATAACTTGTTACAAAAAAGCTTCACTTTACTAATTCCTTTTTCTACTATAAAGGGAAGTGAAGTGAAGGTGAAAGTGAGCCAGATATGGAGTGAGCCATATCCAGAGTTTGTGCTCCGCATGTAACCCATCCCAGTGTACAGACACACAGCAGTGAACAAACGCACCGTGAGCACTCACCCGGAACAGTGGGAGCCATGTCTGGGGGGAGCAGTTGGGGAACCGGAGCTCGCTCGAGGGCTCCACAGCTGTGTTTGTTAAAGATGGAGAGCAAGTGTTTCATCACTCACACCACCTTCAAATCGGTGGATCTGGGGATCGAACCGGATACCTGCTGATCACAAGCCCATCTCCTGATCCACCAGATCACAGCTGCCAATGGCTGTTCTTTGTTTGTTGGTTATCATTGTAGCATCCACACACACTCATTCACACTATGGACAATTGTGTTAACCCAATTCCTGTGTACAGCATGTCTTTGGACTTGTGGGGGAAACCGGATCACCCGGAGTAAACCCACACGATCACGGGGAGAACAAAAACACTACGCCATTGTGCCTGTACTCTTGCTATTTTTTTACATAAACCATTATGAATACAGTATTAGTGGTTGTTCTTTAAAAATAAAAGTTTTTTTTCCTTATGACAAGCATTAGTACTGGTGCTGTTAAACAGATTTTACTGTTTGCAAGCAAGGAAACAGGTTTACCTATAAAGGGTGTCATTGCTAGCCGCCCGTACAGGGCTCAGACAGTCCATATGCCCATCAGGAATGAGCCTCTCTGCTTTCGGAAGCTCTCCACTCCTTTCACCACGATGGCCACGCCATCCCGAACCCGGTTCTCAAGCTCATCTTCCAGCGGTCTTGATGATGCTGGATCAGCCCCACTGGGAAGCTCTCCGGGGGTATCATGTTGGGGTTCCCACGGCCAAACTAGGGATAAACCAGATATACCCGGGGTCCAACCAACCCTACATCCCTAGCCATGGAGAAGAGGTACTGAGCCTCCTCGTGTGAGCAGTAGACCAGCAGAACCTGGGCGTCGATCTGCTGCAGCAAGCGGCGGGCGCGCAGGTCGTTCATAGCCGTCCGCAGACATGTCGAAGGTCAGGGTGTCCTGCAGCTCCCACAGGAAGTAGGAGGTGTCGATGAAGGAACGGATGTAGTCCACGTAGGTGTCGTAGCCTGGGTACAAGCTGGTCAGAACCACAAAATTGTCCCAGTTGTACTCCTCCATCATCTTGAACATGCCAATTGGATCTGCTGCTCGATTGAGGATCCCAGCTGGAGGAAAAGTAGAGCCGTCGCCCTGAGGGAGGAGAAACACAAGATTTCAAGAGAGGGGGATGACAAATCTACGCTACTATTATTATAATTATACAAATTAACTGATTATGTATTTATTGACTTATAGGAGATAAAATACACCCATTTTTATTCCTTAAAACAGCTAACTGTGTATAACCTGCTGAAACGTGATTAGAAACTGGGCTATAAGTTTTTACTGTAGTGATGTTTAAAAAAATGAGCATTTTACCTCTTCTCTTGACAGTTTACTTTAGTTTGAAGGCTTTTTACAATCATATTGTCATATAACTTTCATATAAGTCCAGGGGTCGGCAACCGTGGCCTGGAGCCGCATGTGGCTCTTAGCGCTTCCCTAGTGGCTCCCTGGAGCTTTTTCAAAAATGAAACAAAATAAAAGGAAAAAAGGTAAATATGTTTTTTGTGTAATATGGTTTTCTATAGGAGGACAAACATTCTTAACGTTTTCCAATGCTGGTAAAAGAGTGTAGAATAATATGTTAATTTCAACATTTCTGTCACGACGATTTGCGTCATCACCCGCGACACACGCTTCTACCAGCAGGGGGCGGGATGCCAGGTAAGGTGGCCTGCTGTATAAACACACCAGCGGCTGTGTGAAGGGCCCTGGACCCCAAAGATGAAAAAGAGAAAATAACTGAGGAGAAACAGTGGATTCAACGTTCTTGGACCGAATTCGATGGCATTTATTGCCGATGCGGAAGGAGTGCCTGAATGTTTGCTCTGTAGGGGGTCAAGTTGTCTAATAACAAGAGTAAAGTGGAAGACATTTCCAGGGAAGGCATGCACGTATTTAGTAACAAGTGGCTGTGATTTTATATACTTCTTTTCAAAAGGCTGCTGTTTTATTTTATTAAATGTATGCTGCGTTTTTTCGCAATTGTGTGCCCAGTTAAGGGCACGTGTGCCACGTTCCATTTTGATGTTGTTTTCGTAAATCCTCACAATAAAAATGACATCAAAAATTCGATTTCTTTATTGCATTTCTCTAATTTCATCAAATCAATGAAACAAGTCAGTAATTTTGTAATCGTACAACAGAGTAGTCACGTGGTGCGTCATTCTCTACAGGATTCACTGCAGGGAAATAAACCATTTAATCATGAAGACTCATTATGTATTCGTAGCAAACTTAGTAATTTTATAGTAGGCTAATATAGATACATAAATCATGTGTTGCCTTCATTATAAGGCTTATACAAGGCTTTTAATTTTTTGCGGCCTCGACCTATTTGTTTTTGTTTTTTTTGGTCCAATATGGCTCTTTCAACATTTGGGTTGCCGACCCCTGAACTAGTACATCAAAATTTTATTTACATTAGCATGTTGTATAGTAGCAGCATGTGCTAATTTCAACCTTTTACCTGCATGATATTTTTTAATCAGTTTTGAAAACTTAGAAGTGAGCAATTTGCCTCTTCGCATTACACTTCTTCCGTAATTTGAAGGCTTTTAAAATCATATTCTCAAGTAAATAGTTACCGTGTTGTAACAGCACAGCTAATTTGAAACTTTTAACATATATAGTTTTTTGAATAATTTTAAGAACAAAAAAAAACCCACCGTTTAACTAAATAAAAAAAATAGACAACACTTGGACAAACTGGGACAAATTTATGATCAATATGTTTGAGGTAACCACACCTAAAAAAACGTTGATGACAAATAAGGATATGCATTAGAAAGATGGTGACGGATGAAGGCTGAGAATAAAATAAAAAGTGACTCTGAAATAGACAAATGTGTCCTGAACAGGTAAGCTACATTAGCGCTACAGCTAATTACTTTGGCTACATTAGACACAAGCTTTTCTATATATCGAATATCCATGCTCGGAAATAAATGTCTTCTACCTGTATTCCAGTCAAATGAGTTGATAAATTGTAAATTCTAACATAAGTGTCATTTTTTTTAAATATCACATCAATATTACCTCTAACAAGCAAAAAGTTACAAAAAACTCATCCAAATCAATGTTCCTTGGCAAAATCAGACCGGCTAAATATACAACCGTGTGGTTAATCGCTCCAATGAAAGAAAGCAAACCACTCAGTAGGGCCTGGATCTCAGTCGGTTTGTTTAAAGAGCATTTATCATCCTCGAACCAGTGTTTGGGGGCTCAGGCTAAACTTGGCCTTTCCTGAGAGAGATGTTAGTGTTACAGCGGTGACGTCCTTCAGACAGGGGCTTTGGGAAACTAGGGTAAATTTGTTCATTAGGGCAGGGAATGAGACGGGACGCTTTGTTCCACCTGTTCACTGACCTCTTTATCTGCTCTAAAAATCACAGCGCTTCAATCCTCGTGTCATTGAGGGACCAGGGCTAGATAAAGTACAAGAGAACATTAAGAACAATAGCATAGGGGACACATTTATAAGATGGTCCCATTACAAGGTGCTTTGATGCATCATGGATTCGCTAGACATTTTTAATGTCAAAGCACATTTGTACGGATGCTATTAATCTCTAATCATCAGACTTAAACTGTACTAGTGTTAGTAATAGCATTGGATGAGATAGCATTTATTAATTTCAGTAAGTTCATTAAAAAAGTAAAACTTGTGTATTATATTCATTCATTACACACAGACTGATGATATATTTGAAGCACTTGTTTTCCTTCATTTTCATCCATCCATCCATCCATCTTCAACCACGTTTGTGAGGGATGGCTATCAGGGGCAGCAGTCTGAGCAAGGAAACCCAGACCTTCCTCATAGAGGACACTTTCTCCAGCTCTACCAGAGGTTCTCCAATATGGAGACATAATCTCTCCATTGAGTCCTGAAGACTCCCTAGGGAGGCATCAAGGAGGCTTCCGTAACAGAAGCATGAGCCCCCTCAGCTGTCTCCTCTCGATGTGAAGGAGCAGCAGCTCTACTTTCCTCTTCTTTAATTGTGATTTTCATTTAGCTTCTCAGCCCTGGGGCCTTTCAGTGGACAGCTCTTCCCAATCTCATCAAATTTGTTTAATATTTGCGCTAATTTTATGCATGTGAATTCATGAATTGCTGTTCATAAAGGGGTTCAAATGGAAGCCCATAGTAAAGTGTTTTGCATAAATCAAGAAGTAAAGTGCACTAACAATGACTTGTGTGTTTTGCCACCTTGTGCAAGATGTCAATGCTGTCAAAGGGCATTCTCAAGCCAGCAGTCATCCACATGGTTGTGTAGACAACAGAACTAGCTTGGGAGACTATTAAAAGGCCTTTGCGGTTGTTTGTTATACAGAATTCTGCAGCCAGGTTTCTCACAAATGCCACATCACACCCGTCCTGTACTCTCTTCACTGGCTCCCAGTAGAATACCGGATAAAGTACAAGATCCTGCTGTTCACAATTAATTCCATTGATGGTACTGCCCCATAACTACATACATGAGTTAATCAATACATACACACCTGCACTATCTCTGCTAAGCAGTCAGAGTTCCTAAGGCCTGCACCAAACGCTGGAGAGAGATTTTTAAGTTGCTGTTCCACGACTGTAACGATCAGGATGATCTCAGAGCTCCCTGTTTTTAAAACTAAGACAAAGACGTATTTATCCCTTCAGCTTTCATGTCCTCTGATTTATGTTTCTCTGTATGTTTCTCTACTAAATTTTAAAGGGTTTTATGTTCATTTTATGTATCTGTCTTCTTGTACGCACAGGTTTTTTATTCTTTATTCTGCTTTTATTCTATCTTTTGTATGTGAAGGACTTTGGCTCGTCTGTTATTGTAACTGATGTTATAGGTTTATTAATGTGAATGTGCAGAGCCTTGGTCAACTTCTGTGGGTTGTTTTTGGCATTATATAACTAACGTTTGATAGATTTTTTTTATTGATTGGAGTTAATTCGCTTATTAGAGTGTTTTTAATATTAACCTTTTCACAATATTCTAATCTTCTAAGATACTGAATTTATGGTTTTCAAAATGAAAAAACTAAATAACTTCAAATACCTGAATCTGTGTGTAATAAATTAATATAATCTGTAAGTTTCACTTTTTGAACAAATCTTCACGTTATATTTTAACTATACAACCAGCGCTGGAAGGCCTGTTGAATGATTTGGCACAACACTGGCGCCGCATCATAAAGTGCTACTATATAAACATGCGACGCTATAAATACTATCATGGCTCCAGTCTCCACATGTATGCGCTGCAAGGCTTAAGCGTTCACTTAAGGTTGCTTTGTTCTAATCAGTTTATGTACAAAAACAGTAAAGCTAAATTACTGTTTACCAAATGACACTATAATATGCCAAACATTCCAAAACGCTTATGCGAAGCGCCTTTAAATGCAGGAGAGTTTTTACATTGCATAATGACAATAATGCACTGTCAGGGAGATTATGTCAAGCTTATGTCATCTTGAGTGTAATCTCCTTCTCTCGGCTCGGACTCATATACAGTGTAATTGCTAGGCTGCGTGAGCCTGCGTATTGTTGAAAACGTGTGTCTCTCAGAACCTAGTGACCCCTCTAGCTCCTCCTCTTCCTCCAGTCTTAGCCCCACTCAGCTCCTCGCTGACATCACAAGCTACAAGTCTGAACACAAATACCACTTCTCATCTTATTTCTCCAGTTAAAGACTTCCTGTTGTATTTCAGTGGTGTAGCAAGCTTTTTAAAGTGTGGGTGTTATTCTGGATGCGGGGGTTGCATTCCCTTTTAAGTGTCTAATGACTTCTGGGATGTTTTCTTTTTTTTGCAGTTTGTCATCAGAGTGAGAGGTCGGTGTCTGTTGTGCTCCTTATGCAAGGCTGCCTCAAGATCCCCCGGGTCCCGGGGCTGCCACTTTGTTTAATTCTGAACACAATCATTCTGAATGAAAGGAGAGAGAGTGTAAAAGAGAGAACGAGAGCAAAAGAGAAAGAGAGAGAAGGGAGAGAGAGTGAGAGAAAGAAGGGAGAGAGAGTGAAAGATAGTGTGAGAGAGATAAAGGGAAATAGATAATGGAGAGAGCGAAAGAGAAGGCGAGAGAGAGAGACGGGAAGAGAGAGATAAAGATAGAAGGGAGAGAGCGAGCGAAAGAGAGAGGTGTTAGTTTTTGACCAACACATTATTAGATAGCGTGGGTCAATTATGTTTATTTTGTGGTATGTTTATTTTTTGTTTCTGGTGGTAATGGGCCCCCTTGGCAGTAGGCCCCAGGGCTTGAGCCCTGGTAAACCCATGCAGCCTTGGTGTCATTGATAACAATCTGTTTTTCTGGTGAGTCGAGCTCACCAGAGAAGCTTGAGGCTCGGCGAGAGAGCGTTCATCATTAAAGGTCCTGGATGAAATATGGTTCTGGTTCCTTACTCCACGGAGAATAAATTAAGCCTTCAGTAATCAGACGCAGATAAACTAACATTTTCCCTTCCTGCATGTTAAACTCTGGAAAGGCTGGTACAACCATGCTTCTCCTCATGCGACTGTGTAATCCGAGAGCCGATGTTTGATGGCAGTTTTTTCATTACATTTAACAAGTTTCCTAAACTCTTAACACAGTAAGCTCAACATCCGTCTAGGTAGGCGATATACAATTAACACTTTTTTGTTGCTTTGAGACAAAATGCATACATTTAACACAAAATTCAAATGCTTGAATTTCTTTTACACTCAAGTTCCCCTAACACCAAAACTTTGTCATCCTAAAGCCACATTTTTTCTCAATGTGTTATGATTGACTAAATGTTGCTGTTGGAAGAAAACATGTGTTAGTGTTTTGAAAACTGTATTATTGTATTTTGAAAATTACTTTTGGAGTTTTGTTTACAATGAGGAATTGTCTGTTTTATCTGATTCGCTGCATTAAGAGTTGTTAAATGTATTGAATGTCTTAGTAATTGTAAAAAAAAAGTAACCTTAAAATGCTCCAAATGATGCATCAAACCCGAAATTGTCCCGGAGACTCCAGGGCCCACATTTACCCTTAAATGCTCCCAAATTAAGCATCAAACCCGAAATTGTCCCGGAGACTCCAGGGCCCACATTTACCCTTAAATGCTCCCAAATTAAGCATCAAACCCGAAATTGTCCCGGAGACTCCAGGGCCCACATTTACCCTTAAATGCTCCCAAATTAAGCATCAAACCCGAAATTGTCCCGGAGACTCCAGGGCCCACATTTACCCTTAAATGCTCCCAAATTAAGCATCAAACCCGAAATTGTCCCGAGACTCCAGGGCCCACATTTACCCTTAAATGCTCCCAAATTAAGCATCAAACCCGAAATTGTCCCGGAGACTCCAGGGCCCACATTTACCCTTAAATGCTCCAAATTGAAGCCTCAAATCTGAAATTGTCCATTTGCTTTAAACTTCACTGGAAAAATCTCAGAAGGCTCCCGGAACCACAATTTGTACACATTGTATGCTTCAAAATTAAGCATTAAATCTGAACAATTCTCAGGATGGCATTTTCAAACAGCAGTTACTTTAGAAAAAACCATTACCAAAACAATATGCTCTCCTCCAAAAAAAAGTCAACCTCTGCCTAGATGTCTATAAACCTATGACAATTAAATACTGGATTGCTCTCTTAATTTCCCCTCCCTCTATTCAGCTCAAGCTGTCCTCGCTCAGTCAAAGATAAATATAATATAGCTTAGCTCCCTGTGCTTATTTTATCTCCAAAAAAAAACTTATCTGTGCGTGCATGGCTCACAAAACCTCTGCGCACTAGCAGATAAAGCAAATCTCTTCGAAAAGCTTCTAGGAAATACAACTCATGAAGAAACCATGAAGGTATTTTCCAAAGAGAGCGCTCATCTGCTATTCTATTTCCTTCAACCTGAACACTGTTAACGGATCTCCCGGTGTCTGCAAACAGAGCGGACGCCACATTGATCCGTGATGGACTGCTGAGAGGAAACACACAATCATTTCCTTCTCACCGTGCGCTTGACGTATGAACACTCGCTCCGCCGTGAGATTACATTCAGTGCACGGCCTGCAAGAGCAGCGAGCTCCAAAGAAATGGATTCTGCTCACTAAATTGGATTTTGGCTGTTGTTTTAGGAGGTTAAAAGCATGTCTGATTTTTTTACGTTGGTTTTTATAGAATGAATCACAGACTTACATTTGCACTATTTGTGAAATTTATATTTGAACAAAACTGTTAAGAGCTTTTTAATCTCAAAGATGATTGAAATCTGTACACATCAGCATGACTATGCAGAAAATGTGGCTTACGTGAGCATACGTACAAAATACGTGGTTCTCACATGTTGAATTTACATCTATCACATGTTGTATAACACTGATAACAACAGTTTAAATATCCCTTTTTGTATTATCAAGGGTGTGCGCAAAAGTGGTCCAGAGCTGCATCACAACTCTGTTTCTCTTTAATGCTCATCAAAAATAAACCAGAAAGTCTGTTGATCATTGATGTGGAATTTACACGCAATATAAATTCACATTTTTGTTTATTAGCTGAACAAGTATTTGAACTCACAAAAAGGATATTTACCCTTAAAATGCCACAAATTAATGTATTAACTCTGAAAATTTCCATATTTTACTATTTTTTTTTACTATTTTACATATTTATAAAAGGTCCATATTTTACTCTTAAATCCTCCAACATTAAGCATTAAATCAGAATATCTCCAGGACGCTTAAGATTTCCATTTTTACCTTTAAAATGCTTCAAATTCATACATTAAATCTGAAGACTTCCAGGAGACTCCAAGGGCCCACATTTTCCCCTAAAATGCTTCAAAACTAAGCAATACAGTTTTACAGTTTAAGCATCACAATTGCTAAGAAAGTTTTTTTCAATACATTTAACAACTTTCCTAAAGCGTCACGGTGGCGCAGTGGGTAGCACGGTTGTCTCACAGCAAGAAGGTCGCTGGTTCGAGCCTCGGCTGGGGCAGGTGGCATTTCTGTGTGGAGTTCTCATGTTCTCCTCGTGATCGCGTGGGTTTTCTCCGGGTGCTCCGGTTTCCTCCACAAGTCCAAAGACATGCGGAATAAGTGAATTGAATAAGAACGATTGCCCATAGTGTTAAAGAGTGAATGTGTGTGTGAATGTTTCCCAGCGATGGGTTGCGGCAGGGAAGGGCATCCGCTGCGTAAAACATACGCCAGAGAGTTGGTGGTTCATTCCGCTGTGGCGACCCCGAAAGGGAAGAAAGCCGACATGAAGATGAATGAATGAACTTTCCTAAACTCTTAACAGTATTAGCACAACATCCGTCTAGGTAGGCATTACAATTAACCCCTTTTTGTTGCTTTGATACAAAAGGCATTCAGTTAACACAAATTTCAAATGCTTGAACTTCTTGTACACTCGAGCTCCACCAAACACCAAAACTGTCATTTTAAAGCCAATTTTTTTCTCAATGTGTTATGATCGACTAAATGTTGCTGTCGGAGGAAACACGAGTTAGTGTTTTGAAAACTATCATTGTATTTAAAAAAACAATTTTGTACTTTTGTTTACAATGAAGGCGTCACGGTGGCGCAGTGGGTAGCACGGTCGTCTCACAGCAAGAAGGTCGCTGGTTCTAGGCTCGGCTGGGTCAGTTGGCATTTCTGTGTGGAGTTTGCATGTTCTCCCCGTGATCGCGTGGGTTTTCTCCGGGTCCAAAGACATGCGGATTAAGTGAATTGAATAAGAACAATTGCCCATAGTGTTAAAGTGTGAATGTTTCCCAGCGATGGGTTGCGGCAGGGAAGGGCATCCGCTGCGTAAAACATATGCCAGTGAGTTGGCGGTTCATTCCGCTGTGGCGACCCCGAAAGGGAATAAAGCCGACATGAAGATGAATGAATGAATGTTTACAATGAGGGTTTTGAGAACGAAATTAACAGTTTTGTCAATTCTGTGTTTTAGCTGATTGGGTGCGTTAAGAGTTTAGCAAATTTGTTAAATGTATTGAAAAAAACTTTCGTAGCAATTGTAAAAAAAAAACTGTAAATCTAAACATCTACTGGTGGCTGCAGAGCCCACATTTTACACTTCAAATTTGCAAAATTTAAGCATTAATTATTAAAATATCCACGACACTCAAGAGCCCGTATTTATCTTTACAATTCTCTAAAATTAAGCATTAAACCCTAAAATTTCTTAGTTTCCAGGGCCCACGTTTTACCCAAAAATGCTCCTCTTGTTTTACCCACACTGCATGGAAAGCCTGTTATAAATAACGGATTTAGGTGCTCTAACCCTCTCTGAGTGATATTTGTTTCTAGTGTAATACCCCTCTGACATTGTGGGAGCATGTGTCCTATAAACAGTAGATGGATGAAGGGTAAAGAACTCTGCTGACTTGCTTGGATTGATGCCTATCAGCTAATCAATACATGTTTTTCCAATTTTAAAGCGTGAACTTGGACGATGAAAAATGTCTGTTTCTAAATTCACCTATCGCAGCAGAGGTTTCCGTTGCTATGGTTACATACACCTCCTCATTTGTGTTAATCAGATTCTGATTAGAAGTGCTGTCTTAAAGTCACAGTGACCTTGTCCTGGAGTTGTGTGGCAGCTTCTGGTTTCTTTTTATGGGATCCAGGATTAATAGCCTTTCATCTCTTCTGTTGTTGTGTTTTAAAAGTTCTTGAAAAAACACTTATAGAGTAGCCAAAAGTTTTAAGATACATCGTTCATTTCAGGTGACTTTCAAAAACATGATTGCTCATTATTCTGGAGTTCGTGTTCGCAACAAACTTTTCTTCTTCTACTAAGTTGTGACTTTTAATTAGGTTACAAAGCTGATCCAAGCTCAGATCGGTCTGGGGAGAAGTATGTGGGTATATTAGAGTCAGCAGAATGAATAAATAAGTTTATGATTTACAAATAAATGTAACGAAAATAAATACATTTGATTCACAAACAAATAAATATACATCTATGAATTAAAAGACAATTCAAGAGTGACAGGTACAAGTTCCTGTTGATTCATTTGTGACATTTTTTTATCATTCTTGAATCTCTCGCTGTGCATTTGAGATAGGCTCAAATCTCTCGTCAAGAGAAGCGAAGAGCCACAACTATGCAGGCTCCGCCCACTGCATGGTAAGCCAATCAGAATGCAAGCTATGTTTATTTTATCACTAGCAAAATCGAGCAAAAAAGAAGTATTAGGCACAAATATCATGCATTACAAGCATCAAACCTCGCAACCACAAAATGTAAGATCCGCCCACCACCTGGTAAGCCAATCAGAATGCAAGATAGTTTTATCACTCAAATCTAGTAACAACACAAAGATTAGACACAAATATCAAGAATTAAACCTGGCAACCTGAGTCAGGTCTGAATGACCTTGTGATTAATATGTGTAAATGCACTCATTCTAAAGGAATAATAATAAAAAAGTAATAAATGTTAACAGTCCCTGCAACAACATCTATTTGTTTTTTTTTTTTTTTTTGAAGAAAGCATTCATTAACTTTTCAGCAAACAAAAAAGTTTAACTTGAAACAGAAAAGTCCCTAAGGGCACAAGCATGACAACTTTCTCACAGACACTCGAATTCTCTTAACACTGGTTATCAATCTGATTTGCTTACCAGGCGGTGGGCGGAGCTTACCTATTTGTGGATCTCTTGCTCTCTTGATGAGAGATTTGAGTCAAGACTAGCAAATGTGTGTCTCAAATGCACACTGAGAGATTCACGAATGCGCAGGACGAGATTTACAAATGCTGAAAAGATCCACAAATGAATCGAAAGTAACTTGTACTTGTATATTTTAAATTCATAACTGTTTACTTATTCATATGTGAATCCATCGGAGACATGCCTTTCCTGCATGCAGGTATTCAGGGCTGCACTCACTCCTTAGAGAGTCTAACGCTGCAGTCACACCATGAAAACAATTCCTTTGACTTGAATGATATCACATACAACAGGCAAAACTAGAAGTTCCAACCTATGCATGCGATTCCGGATTCTGCTCCGATAAAAGATAGCTGACCTGTGAAATTAAACTTGTTGCCTGGTGGGTGTGGTCTTTTCTGCCATCGGAACTCTCAAAAGCTTGTGTGACTGACACATCAGGCCGACATGCGTGATTTTGCACTGAAAAAAATTTTGTAATGCTCCAGAGAAATGTGTCATTGCACTTCAGTCCAATCACTTTTCTTGAGTGCATGTCACAGAAATCTGATTTTTAAACTATACATGATGACTTGTTTCTTGTTTATGTTTTACAGAAGCCACTGTTTGTTTGTTTGTTTGTTTGTTTGTTTTTTTCAGGTTATGTCCTGTGATCTGTTTGTTGATGTACCTTAATGTCAAATGGGCTTTATGCTGGGCAGGTGATTAGCACCAGACCCAGTCAAAGAGGCTCCCTGTGGTCTCCATGGTTTCTTCGGCGAGACCTGAGCTGTTGGACCATGGCAGTGGTCTTAATGGAGTTAGATCATGCTCTGATTAAATCGGAGCAGTTGTTGATTATCTCCAGGATATGCCTGGTCATCAGCAGATGATGGGCCCTGCTGGTGGAGCAGCCGAGTGCGCTGGATGGAGGGCCCTACAGGGGGTGGATCGAGCTGGTCATTGTTTAGTTGACACTGTTTTTTGCATTGATTACAAATAGATAAAAGAGGATGGGGATAAAGGTAGAGTGGTATATGTACATTTCCTGTCAATCTGAGATTTATTAGTAAATGTGCTTACAGAGAGCTTAAAGATCAGGGGCCTGATGTATAAACGTTGCGTACACACAAAATGGGCATAGAAATATGCGTACGCATTTTTCACGCACATATCGGGATTTATAAAAAATAAACTTGGCGTAAATAAGTGCGCACCGTACGGATGCTCTTGACCGTGCGTACGCACTCTTTTAGAAGAGTATGTGTTTTGGCGACACCAACTGTCCCAAATAGCAATAGCTATTTAAAATGAAAAACTTCTAAATTATCCTATTACATCACCCAATAAATCAAATTGTATCAACCTGAATTATCATTATTAGCATTCTTAACCAGGTGCAAATACTTTGAATTTACTCATTTGTTTTAATGAATGGGCTATAAAAAGGTATGTGCGTATATAACTTATCATCATAATGGATGCTCTAGCGCTGTTAGAAGACCTTGCTAATGACGCTCTACGGAGGGAGCGTGTTTTCAGAGACCGTGAAGATTTCCTTGCTCATGATGATGATTGGCTCATGAGCCGATTTCATTTCCAAGAGCCATCCTCTTGGAATTGTGTTCTGAATTACGGCCAGTATTGGAAAGACCCTCGGAGAAACCATGCGCTGTGTGTTCCTGTGCAAGTATTGACCACATTAGGCCACTTGGCCACCGGTACTTTCCAGCGAGAGTTGGCAGAGCGATCGGGTATGTCGCAGTCATCCCTGAGCTGTGTCATGCCATATGTAATGCACCCCGATACATCCGTTTTCCTTACACGCAAGCTGAACAGGCCAACGTCAAAATGCAATTTGCAGCAATCGGCGGTTTTCCCAAAGTAATCGGTGCTGTTGACTGCACTCATGTTGCAATAAAGACACTATCTGAGAATGAATTCGCTTTTGTTAACCCAATTATTGGTGGTAATAATATGCAGGGAGATCATACATATTCAAAATGGGCGGTCTTAACCTCCAAATATGGTTATTTCGGGAGGAGATTGGGGTAAGGAATAAGCACGTGCACCTGCGCACAATATTCAGATAATTTTGATTTATAAAGCAAACCTTGCGCAGGTTCTGGCGTACGTAAGGTTTTATGAATCTGAAAACTTTTGTGCGTACGCAATTTCTGCCTTATGTGCGTACGCACACTTTAAGGATTACATCTATAGTTTTATAAATGAGGCCCCAGATTTTTACTTTTATAAAGTAGGAAAATGCTAAGCAGAGGTAGGTAGAGTATCCAAATAATGTACTCAAGTAAAAGAAAAAGTGCTTGTGAAAATATTTACTCAAGTAAGAGTAAAAGTAACTCCCAAATGATTAATTTGAGTAAGAGTAAAAAAAAGTATATAAACTAAATTTACTCAAGTACTTATTTACTAGTTAATTCTGATCTGAACGATACAAAGCATAAACACAAGCGATTACATAGTATTTCCTGTAGATTAATTTTGTTAGTTTTTTCCTGAAGGGAAAATAATGAGGGGATTATCGCAAACTATAATCAAACCTACTTTACAAAGGTAATACAAGCAACAAAAACACGTTTTACATTTTTACAGTCCCATTTCACAGAATATATGCGCTGTGAAATCAACATTTCTATACGCATATATTTACATATATATTTAAATACTATCTGCATGCATGATGTTTGTGGGTGCATGACATCAGCGCACTAAAGTCTGCAGGGAGGACGCTCTCCATCTCCACCGTCGACTCGAGGAGCTGTAAACTCTTCTCATCAGCCTCTTCAACATCTCACGAGACTTTGTCCAAAAATAGATTTAATTCCATGATATTAGTGATGATATTATTCTCATGGGAGAATGCAGGTAAAATGTAACTAAGATGTAAATGTAACTAAGAACTAAGTAAAAGGGGAGATAGTACTTCAGGAAAAGTCCACATTTGTAAAATGTAACTAGTTATTACCCACCTCTGATGCTAAGCCCATTAAAAGCAAACCTTTTTATTTTCGCCTGAGATCATTTAGGCCACAGGATGTGTATATTCACACCCAGGTTGGTTGGCAGCAGGGTGGCCATCTGCTTGAACACCGGCAATCATTGGTCAGATGCCTGTCAGCTATCCACTGGGTAAACTCTGAGCCAGCCTGACAAGAACAGTGCCTGCAGTGTTCATCAAATAGTGCATTGCCTTTACAGAGCAACACTTTTTGTCAATATAATTTTAAAGAGAACCTCGGATGAAAACACACTTTGCCAGGTGCTTAAATAGAAATGTAACACATTCAATTACCAGGAAAATATTTTAAAAATCATTCAGGGGTTTTTCAATCATCTCCGTCACACAGCTGCTTTGAAATGACTCTGATGTGATGTCACTAGGAGATTATTAACGAATGCATAGAATGTCATTGTCTCTCGCCTCATTAACGTTAAATACTTGAAGAATTGGGCAATAATTCAATATCAAAAATTCGCAAATCAATTTGCTGTCTTCTACATTTTTTATATAATTTGACCACAAGGTGGCGTTGCAAAAAAAGTAGTATCACCATGCCTTGGTGATGAATATGCATGTGAAGTTTTGGATTTTAGCTCAATGTGAAAGTATAGCATTTTTTGTGTTTTTTCAAGATAGCCGACATCCAAAATGGTAAACGTAGTAAAATTTACTATTTCCCGAGTCAACATGGCAGTCCGAACATATTTAGGCAGCTACATCATTATGAACTAAAATTTTTCATATCTCCAGACCACTAGGGGGCAATCTTAAAATGCCTAGAATATCATGTATCAAGTTTGGTCTTAATATCTCATCTGGTGCCAAAATAATAGATTATAAATGAGGAGCGATTTTGGTTTGCACTCCACTCGAAAACTGTTTGCTGAATAAACTAGATTTCAAGAAAGTTTAATTGGCAGGGTCTACAGATGATGTGAGTTTTTATTTTGGCAAGATCGAATGAACGGCGTACAAGGAGTTTGAAAAGTATGTTTTTTTTATTCAAAATCAGGGCAGAAAATAATGCCACAAGGTCAAAAAGGAATCTGAGAGTTTCTTTTCAAAAGTTTTTTATCGCAAACGTAAGTGCAAATTTGGCCTATTGGTGGCGCTACACATGGTTTGCTTTAGTAAGTTTAAATTAATTTTTTTCCGATAACATGATATGGATGATATAACATGATAGCTACTTGATCAGCACGTTGCTGACTGGACTTGCCTGTCCTGTGCATGAGATTGTTTTTTCTGAGTTAGCATTGAGCTCCAGAGTCGTGTGGGATAAACATTTGTGCTATTCCTGCACAGAGACAAAATCACCACACTTTAATCTTAGTTTGCCACAAAAAAATCTATTTTCTGCTCATCTGTTGTATTCCTGCATCTCTACAACAGAGATTTACTGTTGTTGCAGAAGCCGGCTGTAGATATGAAGTGAGCCATACCCAGAATTTGTGCTCTGCATGTAACCCATCCCAGTGTAACCCATCCCACCCGGAGCAGTGGCAGCCATGGCTGCGGCGCTCGGGGAGCAGTCGGGAAACTGGTGCTCGCTCGAGGGCTCCACAGCTGTGGTTGTTGAAGATGGAGAGCAAGTGATTCATCACTCACACCATCTTCAACTCGGTGGATCTTTGGATCGAACCGGATACCTTCTGATCACAAGCCCATCTCCTGATCCACCAGACCACAAAAAGTATATGTTATATTCAATGTACATCTAAAAGTCTTTCTCTACCTTTCTGTACAATCTCTTCAACCATCCATCCATCTTCTTGTCGGCTTTCATCCCTTTTGTGGCCGCCTCAGCGGAATGAACCCAACTCTTTTGACATATGTTTTACGCAGCGCATGTCCTTCTAGCCGTCCCATCACTGGGAAACATCTACACACACTCATCACATTCAAACACTATGGACAATTGTGTTAACCCAATTCCCCTGTATCATATGTCTTTGGTCTTGTGGGGGAAACCGGAGCACCCGGAGTAAACCCACACGATCACAAGGAGAACATGCAAACTCCACACGGAAATGATCCAGCTGAGGGTCAAACCAGCGACCTTCTTGCTGTGAGACGACTCTGCTACCCACTGCACCACCGTGACCCCCTTCTCATCATCCACTGAAAAGCCAAATCACCACATGGTGAAAAATAGCCAGCTAATGACTACTAACAGATCAAGAAAGAGCACTGGGAGGCAAGCAGGTAAGATGACTCACAGAGTGAAATCTGAGTATGGTTCACTGGGGCGTGTAGGGGATGGGACAGTGTTTGCTGCTGTAGATGGACACGGCATCACAGAGGGCTCAAACCATTATTTAGTCCAGTTGAAAATGCAATCGCATATTTATAGGCTTTGCAATATCTTCATAATGGAGACCTACAGCAATAAAATACTTCACGGCAAAATATATTGACTAAGCTTTGTATAAAAATATATTTATTATACCAAAATGCATTGGATGTTTTGAATAAATGTATTTATTCGCTGTCACAAAACAACAGTTATTGCAAACTACACACCAGCGCCCCATTTTATAGCTTCACATTGTGCCAAAAAGAAGCATATTTTATCTGTATTTGGGCCTGGAACAGTGCTCTTCCTGGTGCCATTGTTCACATTAGCATAGAAGCAATAAAGCAGCCAGCCACTGGTTATTGTCCCTCGCAGAACTCCAGCGAACATGCCGTTCTTGGTTTCAGGAACTTCTGCAGGAAAGACTCATTGCTATCGGTGTTTAAAACTGGGTAAAATCTTTCCTGCGCTCGAGTTCTGCATTTACAAACTAATTTTAGCTAAATTAATCTCTAGAAGATATACAGCTACTAAAGTTACGCTACTAATAGCCTATATTGTATTTGTAATACTAACAGAGGTTGCTTCAGTTGAAAAACCCACTGGCCACTTTTTTAGGTACACCTCGCTTGCACTTAGGTTGGAGCCATCTCCCCGTGTTGGGCAGGCTACTTGGGAAAGATAATAGTTACTCTTCATTAAATGTAGCTTCATTACACTAAAGCTACTACCTAAGCCAGTTTCTCAATTACTTTCTGTCGCGTCCCCCCCAGGAAGTAAAAAAACATCTTGCACCCCCCCGCGCAACTATAAACAGAATAATTTCTTTAAATTAGTTATAAGTACACCGCTGCATAACACAGTATCAAAATTCAACAAAGAATAGCTTTATTAACTGTAGCAAAAAAGATTTAAGGTGGATCTGAAATGTAAAAAAAAAACATTGTTTTACTGACCATGATTGCGGCACGTTGCAGCGTGATTGGGGTGTAATGTCTTTAAGTGACACCTTAATTTACTAGGCTTCATGCTGTCCGCTGCCAACGTTTTTAGACTCAGTAAGCAGCACCTGTCTCTCCTCGTCTCCCAGCAGTCATAGTGAAGCCAAACGCTGTCTTCTACACTTCGTGTCTACACTTCATACTCTGCCAATGAGAGCGCCACTGTCCCCTAATGTAGTGGAGTGGTATTGCACTTTATTCTAGAATAGTAAAAAAAATTTAACAATAACAAGCATGTTCCCCGAGGTCAAACGCACCACCCTTGACGGAGCCTCGGGGGGCATGCCCCACTATTTGAGAACCACTAAGCTAAGCTACAGAAACATGGTAAAAGTAGTTCACTACATCCTAGCTATTTTTGTTATATTGAACAAATTTCAGATCAATGCTTTTCAGAATAAAAATCAGTTAAGCAGACATAAGTGTGCAATCGACTTCTGTAGAGTAGAATTATGCTATTAAATTATCTTTTTTTGGGCATGTTTGGGGTGTTATTCAAATACATGTTAAAGTAACTCCAAATCACAGCGCACATAGATATCCAGCAGCATTTAGTGATATACATCTCTTTAAATAAACAATAAAATACTGCCTATATAAATTAAACATTATTTTGATCACAACTACTTGATCAATAAAAGAGCTTCGCTACTGAGAAGCCATTTGATTTAAAAAGTAGTGACGCTACTGAGAAATGTAGTTAAACTAGTAGCGTCAGTACTTGTAGCAACGCTCCTACCCAACACTGCCATCCCCTCTTACATCAAGGTGCTTTCGACAGCTCACTCGACACAGCAGCTACAGTATACGGAAGCATTATAGGGAACAAGTGCTTTCAAGACACAATATAACTGCAAGCAGTAATGTGCAGCCAAACCATTGGAAAGACAATGGTTCATGAGTAATGCTAGGAAAACAACTTTGCCTGAATCAAGACCAATAAGAGACTTGTCCAATACTTGTGATTTATGGACTGACGACATATGAGATATGAGTGTCCATTTACCATATCTCTTAACCATCAGAGCGCATTTAGCCAAACTTAAGCCTGATTTATACTTTTATGTCAACTCAACAAATTGCCCTCTGCGTCGTCTGCGCACTGATGTAGACCTCTGGCTGACCCTTCTGCAAAGCTCGACGTGCCCCTCTCAAAAATTGTAACCTCGCTTCAAGACTTTGCAAATTTACGGAGACCACAAGCTCTAAGATTGGGCGAAGTGGAGCAGATCTCTCTTTCTGGGGTTGCGCTTCGTGTTAAACGCTGATTGATTGTAATTATTGTGATGAATGCGAATAAAATAAATTAAAAGCTTCTATCCAGAGGAATACTCAATATATAATATCTTCAATTCTCTGGAAAGAGCAAAACTGACCAACTCATACGAAGCACCTCCCTTCTCATGGGGCTGCTTTGAAGTAGGACAGGACAGGTTTAAAAAAATTAAATTAAATTAAAAATTTAAAAATAATAAAAAATGTACATTTTTGGACAAAATGCTAGATAAGCCCATAGGTTTCTGACAACTTAACAGAGGTTCAGAGTGGACATTGATTGATCGGAAAATTTAATTTTGTTTTTGGCAAGATTCTAAGTGGAAGTAAATTTAAAAGGTGTCTATGATCCAAACACTAGCGTCCTCAAAATATATGTTGTGTTTAATTTCTAGATCTAGATTTTGGCGTTGCATGGAGTTTCAAAGTCTGAATCAGAAGTTTGCAATTTTATCTATTAATTTCATGCAACTATTTTATCTCTGCACTTCACTATCTTAATCTATGTCTTAATTTTACATTTTTAATCACATTTGACTTGTTTAATGCTTGATTTTATTACATGTACTTTCTTTTTAATTCTTTGTTTCCAACATAAAGCACTTTGAATTACCCTGTGTACGAAATGTTACAAATTCTTTAATTAACTTGAAGAAAAAATCATTAACCACCTTTACGACATGCCAGCGAGAAAATGAGAATTCTAAGGGAGCCGAATCATATAACAAGCTTAAACTTAAAATAAGGAGTATGTGAACTTATAATAGCCATCAATTGATTTAAAAAAAGACAGTGACGCTAGAAGTGACATTTTGTAATTATACAATAAAGGACCTCTCAAGTCATTTTTGTTATGTTTTCTCAAACTTTAATTACACATAGAATTTTTTTTACTATTTTTGTATAAAACAATCCCCGAAAACTGCTCCCCCATCGTTGTAGCCATGGACCAGTTTACACACCCACCGTGACTGCTTATGAAGATAAATTAAGCATGTTCAACTATCTAACAATGACAAAACACTGTGTATTCAGGACCCAGGAAACCAATTGTGCATGTTAATAATGAACACGTAATGAATGTTGATTCTGTAATTATTTCCCCAGGGTTGCTCAGAAAATCAAGGCTTTCACTGGGCGCAATGGTGCTTTCCAAAATATTTGTGCAACGTGTGGCTGCTGCCAATTCTTGAGATAGCATTCTTTGTCCAATGTCATGAGGGACTTGTGTCTCTCTCATTCAAGCATTGTTTAAATCCTCTCTTGCATGGGTTTTAACATAGCTGCCATTTTTAAATACCCTGTCACACATTAGAGGGTTAGCCTAACTCAGACAAGTCCAGGAGTTTTACACAGGTTATTGCTTGACTTTTATTAGAAGGTGGTTCATTTTTGAAGAACCATGTTTTGTATTTGAGCATGAGGAAAGCAAACTCTTAGCGAGGATTCAAGAATAAGATTTGGACCCTAACAGTGTGTTTAACACTATGGTGTTCAATTACATTTTAAACATCTTTATTTTCTCAGCTTAGAGGAAGTAATGTCGAGTGAGATTTCACGATTATTGTTTTAAACGTAACAGAGATCATGTCAGGCTGCAGAACTGTCTTAGGTAGCTTTTAGTTACTGCTCTATTCATTCTGCGTGATATTGGCATACTGCTATTTGTTGGCTCCATTCGCATCCAGTCTAAGAGCTGGGTAAAAATTAATTTTGCTCAACACTTGGTCAGAGGAGTCCTTTGTGATCTGTTCTATCTCAAAGTGTTGAAACATTTTAAATAAAAAAACTCTATCGTCTATCGTAATCATTTCTATATAGAACTCATCATAAAGTAAAACAATACTTCTCAAAGCACAAGTACTTTTCTCCGCTCGAAGTCCTGCTGTATATCAGCTGGGGCCTGGCGCCGGGATGAGACCCTTAGCTCCTCTCGCCTGAAAGCAAACTTTGTATCTTCAACTTTTATACCGCTTATGATGCTGTCTAAATTCCAGACTTCAGGTGTGTGTTTAGAGTTTTCAAAGAGCCTACATAGCTCACTAGTGCCCCCCTCTGTTTACAGCTGACCTTCCACCTATATCTCCTTCGAATGCAGTTTTAAATACACTTCTAAGCACTTATTGATTGGTGACATATATAAACTTTACATAAGCATTACAACATCAGTACTATACTTAAAATATGATAAAAGTAAAAATTTAAAAGAAAGGAATTCTTACACATTTTTTCCTTGTGTTTTAAATGAAGGTTGTGAGCAATGAAGAAGCCTATTGTAAGAGCTCTCCGGGTAAGAGGTGCAGGACCAGGAAGCTACCTGTGCCAGGAATATTTTCCCAGAAGAGTAGCAAAGGTGTGGATAAATAATTCACATTTGAGATAATCATAGCAATTTATTCATAGTTAATACACGGCTGTCTAGATTAGTAACGAGCTGAAGGGGAACCTTCAAAACAAGCTCCTGTGAGCTTGTGAAAATTGGTTGATTTACCTCATTTTATGTATGATTTTTTTTCTCGCTCACTCCCTCTGTTGAGGCGTCACAGGGTAATGGACAGCTTGCTGCCTATTCTAATCATTACTATTAATTTAATTACTATTTAATTTGAATTTGAATCCAATTTCTTATAGCTTTCTCTAGTTTTATTTGAGAGAATCATCTGTTTCTTCTTGAACAATGTCCTTATTTCACCTAAAAAAAGTCTAAATTTCATGTCTATTTATAACTCTGGAAATGGGCTGTCAACCCCCTTCTGTGTAATTCGGGCCCTCTCTATTTCTCACAGCATTTAATGGCCCCGTCAGGGTTTATCTGCATGCCGACTGTACATTACCCCACACCAATCTTTGATGCCAACCATGAAAGATTTCAGCGTGAACACCCAGAAATGATAGTGGAATGGAACCCTGACCTTGTGAGGCAGGACGACCGTAGATCCCCCGCTGATGCCTACGATAGGCACGGCCGTCTGCGTGGAGATGAAGTCCAGGATCTGTGCCACAGCCTCGGAGCCAATGTTATCTTCAAAGACCACCACCGTGCACCCTGTTAGCCGCCAGCGTGTCGCAGATGCCGGTGTCAAGAGAGTGCGCGGGTTGGTGTTGTTGACCAGCACAGTGATGGGGTTGACCTCCAGCGGCAAGTCCAGGAAGTTTTCCCGGCTCAGACGGCCCTTGATCTCCGTCTGATAGGCAGAGCCGCTGAAGACCACCGCCACATTTGACACCTGGGGTCCACCATCCCCGAAGGGCCGGCCCTGGCAGGACAGACAGCAGCAGCAGCCACGGCGGCAGCAGCCACAGAGCGTTGCTGAGACAGTCTCGACGGACGTCCATCTCAGTCGCCTACTGCCTGTGGAGGAACAGAAATGCTGCTTCAGTTAGTCCAGACATGGTTAAATCCTCAAGGTGATCGAGATAAATGTAAAATATCATGTGAGCCCAACTGGTGAGGAAATTGCTGATTCATTTGGATCTAAATCACTGGAAAATGTGGTACGAAAAAGAGGAAATTTTCACAGACATTTGTTTTATAACACTAATGAATAGCAATACCCTCATCTTTATCACCACTAAATATCATGTTGTTGGTGGTCAGAGCTGTATCTATGCTGTTTTCTTATTCTAGGCTCTTAAAACAAGCCTGTAAGTCTATTTTGGAAACCCGTCATTTTTAACCTCTTCTAATTCCAGTTAATCATAATTTATAATTTCTAACTTCCAACAGCAACATTTCATGGCGCCACAAACAGGATTCAAGAGTGACAAAAGGTAAAAGTTAATTTCATCAGTGTTGTTTAGGGGTGGATTTAGGCAAAAGGTAGTCAGTTTGCCTTAAGCGCCCAACATTTTATAGGGCCTCTGGTTGGGGCAACCAATGTAATTAGACTTTTTTTTCACAAATGAAATAAACCTTGTTTCAAAACCATTTGTTAAAATTACAGAGGTGTCGTCCCACCATAACCTCCATAATGGGCTTTTCGCAATCACTAGACAACCATCAACAAAAGTGAAAGACACGACTAATGACAGAATGTGAGGTATGAGGTGAAGGAGAATCGTGATAAATTGAAGTTCAGCTATTCGAGTTGGTCTGAGATGCGGGAAAAAACCCAGAAGTTAGTTGAAATTAAGTATTTTACTCATTTAAGCCCCTTCTATCTAAATCTCACCCCCACTCCTCACTCTCTACCTCTCTCCCCTCTCCTCTACCTCTTTATGTTTTTTGCAAATTACTTTCTATTTTCCTTTTTTATATATTAATATATATTAATATGGACTGGACTGGATATTACATTCTATTACTTATTTATTGTATTCTATTAGCATTCTATTCTATTTTTCTTTTTACTCTATTCTATTACTATTGCCTCTATTTAAAAAACCGAAGGACATGTATTCTTATGGATATTCATTATGATACATGGCTACCTCTCTCTCTCTCTATCTCCTCCCTCTCTCATCACCTCTCTCACTATTCTATCTCTCTTCTCTTAATCCCTCTCTCCTCTTTCTCTATATCTCTCTCCTTCTTTCCTCTCTATCGCCTCTCTCTCTATATCTCTCTATATCTCTATCTCTTTCTCTCTCTCTCTCTCTCTCTCTCTCTCTGAGCACAGATGTTTGTTCCTCTTTCTCCTCTTCTATTTTTCTCTTTCTCTCTCTCTCTCTCTCTCTGAGCACAGGCACTTTTCTCTACTTACTTACTTCTATCTCTCCTCTCTCTCTTCTCTCCCTCTCTCCGTCCTCTCTCACTCTTCTTCTCTTTATCCCTTTCTCCTCTTTCTCTATATCTCGCTCTCTCTTTGTCATCTCTATCGCAGCCTCTTCTCTATCTATATATCTCTCCATCACCTCTCTCTCTCTTTCGCTTCTTCTCTTTATCCCTCTCTTCTCTTTCTCCACATCTCTCTCCACTCTTTTTCCTCTCTATCGCCTCCCTCTCTCTATCTCTTCTCTCTATATCTCTATCCCTCACTCTCTTTCTCTATCCCCTCTCTCTCTCTCTCTCTGTGTGTGTGGTGTTGTTTGTGTGCGTACGTTCGTGTGTGTGTGTGTGTGTGCGTGTGTGTCTCTCTCTCCTTATACCCATCTAATGAAAGCAGCAGAAAAAGGATCAAGAATTCCACACACACAGTAGCGTAGTGCTCAGGAATGACGCCTGATTGAGAGGGAGCCATGTGGAACTAGAATGCTTTGTAGAGCAGGCTCTTGACAGAATTCCATCATTTATAAATGGTAAACTAAATAACAAAAAACAATATTAGCGGTTTTGCATAGATTAGTCCGGCATCTTGCATTTACGCGAGCTTCACAGATTTACATAGAGCACAGCATGACATACAGACTACAGAAATGTTGTCTGTAAAGGTACAGTGAGCACTATTTGTGCGTGTTAATTAATGTAACTAGCGTTAATCATTTCATAATGTCCTCAAAAGCAGTGAATCATTAACTTCTCCATTCATGGAATGTTGGCCACTCAAGAGCGGATCTGAAAAAATCTATAGTCATTTTAAACTAGCTAAACTCCTTATCTGAAATCGCCTCAATAGCACTCAGTCTATAACATAAAGAAAACAGTATATGGCCAGTGGACCTGAGACTGAAAGAAAGTGTTTTTGAGACGTTGATAACTCACACTCGTATTCAATTCACACAAAGGCCAAAAGGTGCGCTACTGTAAACAGATTGGTTCATACCATGTAACAACACTGCTGTAATACTTGATAATCCAGCTCTCAAACTCCTTCTGTTGTCAGCCAGCATTAACATATCAGCAAACCTTTTAAAACTATTCTTGCATTAACATTAGAGACCATTAGAGATTGCACGTTGGAGTCAACGGCTGTCCAGCTGTGTCCTAAGAGCCGGTGCGCTCAAACTGCATCCAACAGATGGCAAAAAAAAATCTCCTTTCTCAACAAATGGAGAACATGGGGATTTATGACTCCTCACTTGTGTGCCTTTTTGCCCTTTATTTTGCCAGAGCGTCTAGCATAATCCCTGAAATGAAAAGTTAGTAGGCAATGGATGCTGGAAACACCAGGCCTAGCATTACACTATAGGATTCTAAAGCTTCTTTTAAGCCACCGGTATGGACAGAAAGAAACTCTGATCTAAAAATCGAGGTTAATTTGAGATTTAATTTATCATCTTCCATTTATATCTTGCTCAATCTTCCCTTGCACTTTGAGTCTCTGGGATTTCAAAGAGGCAAGATCAATTGTCTGGTTATGACATTTTTTTTAAAGAAACTAGCCAGGCTGCCCACAGACGAGTGCCATGGAGATGCCTCTTTTAACAGGCTGACCAAATTTACTGTGTCTCATGAGCCAGACACCATGTAATCCCCTGTAATCCCCCCAGAGTATGTCATGCTTTGCAGGCTGATACCATCACCTCATCTGAGGGTCTCGTGAGGCCTGCCGTAATGCCTTTATTCCTGCACAGACTCTGTTCGGCATGTTAGGTGACATCTGTATGCTACGTTACAAAGGTTTGGGGTCTCTAGGAGTTTACTAGGGCTTGAGAATTGTAATTTGGGGCCAAACACTGAAGATACGAGGCCCCTATTCTATTGTATCCATTGGATTTCTTCTTTTTCTTTAGTCAGTCTGATCTACACCAATCTACACTACCACCAAATTTGGACACTCTCAACTCAAACCCTCTAGTACCACCACTCAGCTGAACTGTCTCTGTTGGGCAAAAAACTTCTTAAGATAAGATAAGATAAGATATTTCTTTATTAATCCCGAAGGAAATTATTTTTCCAGTGCTTATTTAAAAATATAAATATACAAATACAAAGAAGAAATTTAGAAAAAATAAAATACAAATAAATACAATGTACTATAAAACTAGGATGTACTATAAAAGACAGACATACAATAGAATAAAAATATTCTTAACCCTATGTCGCAGAAACAAGGTTTTTCTTCTGATTCTTTGGCTCATTCCGATGAGATTTTAACATATGATGTAATTTTCCAACATGACAGTTTTTCTCTTATATTTAATGTTGTGACAAACATCCTTGAAAGTCTACTACACTGTTTGTTTAATCTTCAAGAAATTCAAACCAGATCTTCATCAGACTGTGTCAAATAAAAGTGATGGAATTCAAGTGTAAACCATTTTCTAATGATTATATGAATATTTTTTTGTAAACTTGCCAAAAATTTTGCAATGCAAAATTGGCATTTCTTTGAGATAATCTTAGCAAATTACACACATGGGAGGTTGCCTGCAGAGTTTAAACCCAGCGCCTTCTTTTGAGATAAGAAAATGTGATGTTTTAGCTCTTTACCACCTCACCAAATTGGTCACAATACTTTTGGAAAGGGCATGTCGAGTAAGGACTTTTGCAATTTTAACACATTGGCCATTTTGGTTGTCAGCTATTTTTTAAATATTCAAATGCTTTATTTTATTTTATTTTATAAACACAAAGCGATACAATTCAAAGGGAGTATCATCAAATTTCAGAGGTGTGCATCCGGCTTGGCAATAAGGCCAAGTTAAAGAACAGATTAACCCAAAGGTGTGTCACCTGTATGCTGCAGTTTAAAAGTATGCTTCTAGTTAAAAAGGGCTAGATATTTGGTCCTGTTGTAATTTTAATCGTCATTCTCTCCTTTAATTTGAATCATATGTTTAAGGCCTAAACATGATGGAAAAGGTTGGACAAACTTCCAAACTGACTTGATATGGTAGTCAACATAGGGCCATTGGAGCACAATTCCCACCACTTCTTAGCACCTTCCAGTAAGCAGTAATAGGGTCAACTGCAAATGTTTGACTGAAGCAAGAGAATTGTTTTAAAATGAAAATTAAACTAGAGATGTTCCGGTTAAGCAAACATAAATCTCCTTCTCTTCCCCACACATTCAAGCACAACTCCCCTCCCTCACACATCCAAACCTTGCTAAAGCACAACTCCCCTCCCCACACATCCAAACCTTGCTAAGCACAACTCCCCTCCCTCACACATCCAAACCTTGCTGAAGCACAACTCCCCTCCCACACACACCCAAACCATGGTGAAGCACAACTCCCCTCCCACACACACCCAAACCATGGTGAAGCACAACTCCCCTCCCACACACACCCAAACCATGGTGAAGCACAACTCCCCTCCCACACACACCCAAACCATGGTGAAGCACAACTCCCCCCCACACACCCAAACCTTGGTGAAGCACAACTCCCCTCCCCCACACGTCCAAACCTTGCTGAAGCACAACTCCCCTCCCCCACACGTCCAAACCTTGCTGAAGCACAACTCCCCTCCCCCACACGTCCAAACCTTGCTGAAGCACAACTCCCCCTCCCCCACACGTCCAAACCCTTCTGAAGCACAACTCCCCTCCCCCAAACGTCCAAACCTTGCTGAAGCGCAACTCCCTCCCCTCCCTCACACGTCCAAACCTTGGTGAAGCACAACTCCCCTCCCACACACACCCAAACCATGGTGAAGCACAACTCCCCTCCCACACACACCCAAACCTTGGTGAAGCACAACTACCCCCCCACACACCGTCCAAACCTTGGTGAAGCACAACTCCCCTCCCACACACACCCAAACCTTGGTGAAGCACAACTCCCCCCCCCACACACCCAAACCATGGTGAAGCACAACTCCCCTCCCACACACACCCAAACCATGGTGAAGCACAACTCCCCTCCCACACACTCCAAACCTTGCTGAATACTTATAATAAATGTACTAAATAATTTGTTCGTCATCCCTGTAGCTAATTATTAACTTTCCTTTTGACTGCTTATGCAATTTAGAAACATTTTAATTAAACTTGACCTATTCAAATGTACAATGTGGCCTTTTCCTCTGTTAATTACGGTATCACAAGAAATAAGTACTGGTGGTGCATATGGAGAATAATTCAACCACGTGACCTTCAGAGATCCTTCTTTTAGTCGACGTACCAATTTAATTCAGATATCTGTCAGACAGACGAACGACTCGTATTAAAGCATGCTGTGAATCTGATTAAAGCACATTATTGGTAAACACAAGGTGGAGCGATTGGGTTTTTTTCTCCTTGTCTGTGACAGACTTGAACACAGCAGTTGGCAGATTGCTTACGCTTTATGCGGAGGAAAGAAACACACAACACACGGTGTGTATGGCTGTCTCACTCTTACACAAATATCCATCAAGCAGAACAAGAGGCACAATCTCATTCCTCCCCAATATCTCCGGAGCAGAAGTGCACGACGGCACACTAATTCCAGTCTGTTTGCTTGACTGATTACATTTACTCCTTCACGTGAACAGCTGTGACAAATGCTCGATGGTTTATTGATATAAATTGCTGCTGTAACTGATCTGAATGCAGATGGCGGGGTCCATTATTCATAAGTCATCACGTAGAACGTTTTATGATTGTACATGAGTTAAAAGGGTTACGGAATCAAAAGGGTTTAGATGTGATTTGTCTAGATTAGCATTTAGCAGACGTTAAAGAGCTTTTTGGGGATGCTTGCAAGACCTTTCATGAAAATCACATTTCAGAATAATTATTGATGGCAGATTTACATGTTCTTTTTTATTTTAACTTAGGAGCAGGTGAGGTCAATGTAAAGTTTTAAAACCATAGTTTCTTGACTGCAGTCATCCTTACAATTCCGACTAGACTTCTTCTTTTTTTTTCAAATAAACTCACGATTCCTATCTTTGTTAAGAACATTAAAAGTGCAGCTTCGAGTAAAGTTCTTCTATATTCTAGATTAATAGTTAGATTCTTCAACACTGAGTTTAACTAGTTGTATACCATTAAAATTTGACACTGGCCATCCCTGGTGCCACCCAAGATTTCCATATAGACCCAACCAGTTGAAGAATTGGAGAAGTATTCACTTTTATCCAGTGCGTGAAAGGGTTTCTCATTTAATCATCTCATTGATGATTCCCTCAGAAGAGATATTGCATGTAGCTGCTGGTCATTTAGTTCGAATATCATGAAAATGTTTAATATTTCATTCAAATAGTAAAATTTTTATGTAGGATGCATACAGAATGAATGGCAAAAAAGCACAGTAGTTTTATAGTTAACTGATTTAAAACACTTTACCTGCTTCGATATCCCCGCAACTAATTGCATATATTTTAATGGATTCTACAGCCAGCCAACCAACAACTGCCCACGCTTCTTCAGAACTAAGCAGCAGTAACAACTTCATTCTTCTTTCCCTTCATCAAAGTTTTGTTTTAGTTTTACCACGGTATTCAGCTATCTGAGATAGGAAAAAACTATTTTAAGAGACCCTAAAAGTATTTTTGGATCATTTGTTGAAATTTTCTCGTGATAAAAAACAGCTAGCAGAGAAGCTAACATTTTGAATATAAAACGCCATAGACTTATGCTAAAAACATTAGCATACTTATATGTGCGATAAAAGTAGTTTGAATGTAAAATATCAGTATTTTAAAGTCATTGAGTTATATTGAAAGGCTAATTTATTCACTTTTGGTTAATTGGGAGTGTTTTAATTGTTTATAGATCAGATTTTGACAATTGAATCAAATTTACTTGTCAACAAAAAGATCTGTTTTTGATGATGGATTCTGATATGACCCTACAGGGCACATGGAGTGTCACTATTTATGTTTTTATGGTGTGATATTTTGAGTTGTGCTCTCTTTTTCTCTTTTTAAATCCAAGTAAATCACACAAATTGGGAAATCCATATACTGTCCCAAATCAAAGTGCTTGTAGTGACCCATTTGTCCAACCAATTACACACTGGGGAAGGCACAGGCAAATAAACAACATTCATTTTCCAAATCCCTTCGCTGACTCGAGTGGCACACAAATAAACCACTTCACCTTTAAGAGCTGAAATCTACCAATCTATCATTTATCCTCCGATCGCCCCCCTCGCACTCACACACACTGTGGGTCTCTCTCTCACATGCTGGATTTAATAAGCACCGGTGTCCTTGCACGTCCCGGGCCGCTGTCAGAAAGAAGTTTGTACGAGTCTGCGCAGATAAGTGATTTGGCTTTTGAAAGTCAGTGTGGCCTCTGAGAAAATACTCCAGATTAGATCAGAGAAGCAGCCTGGCATGAAGAGCCCCGCCACGCTCCGCTCCTAATCCCCTGGCATTCTGTTCTTAGCCACACACATCCATTGTTTGTACAGAGCCTCCAAATATGAAGATGAAGTGTGCTTTTGGCAGGCCTGAGCAGATTTTTAGAATTCAAGCGCTTCCTCGGAGAAGCATTCAACACTCTCTACTGGAGGAAAAACGGAGAATAAGATGCTACTGTTTATTGATTGATGGTGATACCTACTGTATATCGATTCAAGTGTGCTGAAATAGCTCGGCATGTCTTACTGTACACAGTCTGGAGTCTTTCTATTATTCCAGTCAAGGTTTACACATCTCAAAATACTCCCCATTAAACTCCTCACACTTGCGTCTGTAAAAAGGGAAGTGTTTGCATTCTTCCCCGAGCTCATTTTCATGTTCCTTCACACCATTCCTAACCTTTGAAAAGTCGGAGAGAGTTATGGTCCATCTGCACCTCCATCACAGATGAATTCCACTGAAGGGCGCTCGCTTTTAAAGATGCACACTTTCCTACAATCTCGCTGACACTTGAAGGAAATATTGTAAAGAACGCTCCCAAAAATGTCTTCTTCTCTGTTCGATCTGTCTGGAGAAATTAAAGAAAACAGATGAAACCAGAATTGCAGCTTGGCCCTTTTAAGAGTAAAGATTTAGTTCTGGAGCTTGAATTGATGTATTTATTACAAGATTATGTAGTTATTCAGAAAGATTAACGCTGACTGATTTAAATCGAAAAATATCATTTGCATTTCATGCATTTAGCA
Source organism: Danionella dracula (assembly GCA_900490495.1). Lineage (NCBI taxonomy): Eukaryota > Metazoa > Chordata > Actinopteri > Cypriniformes > Danionidae > Danionella > Danionella dracula. Next base: position 122,283 of record UELW01000300.1, read on the forward strand.
GACCTCCTTTACCCAGAGCAACTAACAAATGCGGGATGAATGAGCAATTAACCACCAGACGCGCTCACAGAATCGCGTTCAGCAGAACAGCGGAGACGTGGAAGCAACAGCGTTTTTATTTCTCATTTATTTATCAAGTAAGTGTCTTTTTACTCTGTGTTTTTCCAGCTCCGAGTCAAAAGCTTCCTGTAACCACATTGATTGGCAGATGAGCCTGACTTAGTCTCTTTTAAAAGGTTATATTCAGTCTTAAGGCCAAGTCAGACTACATTTTGAGAGCTCTGATGGCCACCGCATGACTGTATGGCAGTGAAGACTCAGCCCAGTAGACACCGTGTTTGTTTTATCATACCTATCTCTAATTATGTGAAGTGTGTAAGCCCGGTTGTCCGGCGCGGTAGCAGCAGACCCACGTGCATGGAGCTAACGTGACCGTGGCAGTGCCTGATCACGATCTGATGGAGCAGCATGAAAAAAAGAAGAAATTAATGGGACTTAGCGGACAGGAAGAGGGATGGATGGATCTCAAATTTTAAATCATCCAAACAATGGTAGGGCTTACTCTAATTCCTGAAAAACAACCCCTCTGGAAGTTAGTCAAGGTGAGGGGGGGGGAGGGGGGGTCTGCATCACCAGGAGTATAATAAAGTCACATCTTTTATATTCAGTTTGGAGCCGACGCGAACACCGGCTGATGGATGAGCAGCAGTTCGAGCTGAGAACGACTTGTGCTTTGCTGCTTTGAGAACCAACAACTCTATTTTACACTTAGTACTGTACTGTTCTACTATAAATATTGTGTATTTGTATAAGAAACAAATTCTTAAATTGTCTTCTGACCAAGTGTCAAGTTAATGACTTAGGACCATCCGTTTCTCTCCCTTGGGCCCAGTCATATCCCCTAAACCTCCATTTTGCACATTCAGGAAGGGGTAAAGGTGTCCCAATTCTCTTTTGAACTAAGGGATAAGGCTATACTGAAGGGATGTTTAACACTTCCTTGTTACATACTGAGGGCTTGAGAAGAATGTTATTATTTCAAATAATTTTGCGAAAAAAGGGACACATGTCCCATTAAAATAACAGTGTATCATGCTTCCACCATTTTTTTGATACACCAAAGAACTACTCTTGTTATTTCCTGTTTTACAAAGCTCCAGTTCAAAACCCTAACCCTAACTCTAACACACCACGAAATCCTATAGATATAAGATCATTACGTCACAGACTGCAGTGAGGACTTCTTGTAGTGATTGGCTAAAATAAGGTTAAACAGGACATCCTGCTTCACAGACGCTCAACCTCGTTGGGGATGTGACACTGTAATTCCACAGGAGACGCACCTTCACTGATCTCATTTTTGGACAAACATCCGAGTCAATAAACAAGCAGCGTTATTGTCACATCCGATCAAGGTCAGCCGTCCATTCTAATGGGAATCTGCACTGACAAATGTTTCAACTGCAGCATTCATTCTCCCTGCCATACATTTCACCTCACAGCCATCGTCGCTCAACGTGCGGCCGTCCGTCATGCAGCCCGACAGCCTCCACATTCATGTTTACCCGTTACCCTG